>JAWNMF010000621.1:0-30827 GCA_035044305.1 Drosophila nigritarsus
TTATTACACTAAATGAATATAGTTCTTTCAATCAAAACAATATGATTCATTGATTCCCGTTCTACAATGTCGCACCAACACAAATTAAATATACAAATTTAATCATCAAATCAAAAAAAGAGAGAATAGACCTAAAAATGCTTACAGAAGCAAAAAAATGTAAACAAAAAATGTATTGACAAAAAATGTATTGAGTCAGTGATTTTTAATGCATTTTTAAATGCCAAAAAATAATAAAAATTCTATTAAAATTTTTTTTGTTGTTAAAAATATAACAATTGAACCAAATTTTTTCGTTTTCCTTTTGCGTTTCTTTTACCCTCCAAAAATGCCCAATTTTTTAGCTACCGTCTTTTTTGTTAGCGCTTCTTCATATATACCTATGTTTAAAAAATCTATTAACATGCAATTAATTTATCTTTCTGTATTAAAGCTTGTGCGCGCCTTCTGCTCTCTCTCTCTCTCTTTCTTCCTCTCTCCCCATCGACTGCTGTTGACTTTTTAGCGTTTCATCATATCAAACTTAATATTAGCTAAAAAAATATTTAATTGTTTCTGCCAAATTACTTATACGCAGACAGGCATACGTATGTGTCTGCCTAGGCATTATGGCCGGAAATTTTATACGGAATGTGGAGTAAACACAAAATTTACAAATTGGAGAAAAACGAAACAAATGAGTACTGCAAAGCACATTATTTTGAAGTAACAACAGAATGCAAAAGCACCTCTTGCCTTGTTTTAAAAAAGGAACCGATGAAATTACGAAACAATCCTTTATTAAACTCCTGCGGCCAGCGGAAAGTGTAGAAAGTAAAATCTTTAGCAGCTGCTAAAGCAAAAACAAGGTATAACTATAAATAGATAAACTAAAAAAGCGCTTCTGCTTTAAATCAGATAGTGTTGCTGATAAGGTTTAATCAGTACTGCTGTGTTGAATCATACAGCGCTGTCGCGGAAAATCCGGCACCACTGCTATATTAAACAGGGGGAGTGTTAAAACAGACAGTACCGCTAATTTTATATAGACAACACCGTAGCGTCGAAACAAATTAAAAACAGCACCAAAAATAAAATTAACATTTAGGATGAATCATTGATATCAATGACTCACTGTTATTCTAAGATATGTTTCTGGTATTTGATAAAAAAAAAGGTAATGACAGAAAAATTCTTCATTCTTTTTAATTTCAGGAGTTCTAGGCGTACTGTATTTCTTTGGGGCCAAACTTTTTTAATTGCATCGTAAAAACTAGAGTTAAATCTTTAAAGGTTTTTTTTGCAGCCAATCAGAAACACAATCAGCCACGAGGATTAACAGTGGCGATAAAGACAGACAGCGACATCATAGACGGGCCAGCGCCAAAATCAACAGTTTAAAATAGTTGTAAAAGCGGGCAAAATTGAAGAAGGTACCCGGAATAAACTCGAAGAAAAAAAGAGAACATTTATTTAATCAACAGTATTGGAGATGAAATTTCTCTTTATTGTATCAATAACACATGTTCGGAGTGCTTTGGCAAACGACAAAATAAAATTTTATTTGGGGATTGAAAGGGGGGTAGAGAGAAAAAAATTTTGGGAGAAAAAGCAATATACTACTGTGCAAGAAGCATTATTTATTTATATCTCTTTCATATCTATCAGTTTATTTATTGTATTAAGTATGTGTTCGCTTTGTTTTTGTCTTTTCTTATGGTATAAAATTTTCTCTTTCCAAGAATATAGTACACTCGAACTAGAAGAGGATTGAAAGAGAATTTATGAATGGGGAAAATACTGCGTATACGTCTGATTCAATGGTAATGGCGGGGTTGTGAAAGGAGAAAATACAAGAGCAAAGGAGGAAGTAACACACAAAATGTATTTATTCAAAAATTTTCTTAATAGCCCCCCCTTCCCTTTCCCCCCTAACCAGCAATGATGATAAGCGAAAAAATTGCACATAATGTAAAAAATTGAATGGCGCGTTTTGAAATCGTTCATTCCCCTTATACTTTTCCTCCGCCATCTTCCCTTCCCCCCCCCCCCCCCCCAAACAAAAATGAAAAACAAAATTATTTGTTTTCATTGTGGTAAAAAAGTGAATCTCTCTAGTTGAGATATGGCAGAAAAAGATTGGTGCTGTAAATATACAAAAAGCTTTGTGTGTGTGTGTGTGTGTGTGTGTGTGTGTATGCGCGCGGGGAGTTGGTTAGTGGGCAATAAGCAAGAAAGGGAAAAAACGGAAGAATTTCTTTTCTGCATACAAATAGTGGAAAGTCAGTTGAAAATCATGTAGGAATTATAATAATCGATTTCCCACTCCACTTCCCATAAAAATGTACATGCGCATCCAAAATATAGATGGCGACTTTATTCCTTCCTCCATTCATCCCCCACTTAAAATTCAAGTCAATGAGAATATTAGAATAGAAATTAGTCAATTTCTTTTTTTTTTACTTTGTCGGCTATTTTTGTTCGTCAATTTCAAAATGGGAAAATAAAATAAAAATAATTTGCAGACTCACTTTATATCAATGTCAATATACATAGATGACTGGGTCTTTTATAGTCCATGTACAGTAGGTAGATTTGTTGGAAATTTTTTGTGCTGAATACAGTAAAAACTCAAAACACTAATTTTGGTTAGATTGGAGAAAAGAGCTTCCAAAGAGAGGGACTTTCCGGAAGTAATCCTATATACAGTATATTTTGTGACAGTAAGTAAGTTTTAAAAAAAGAACAAATGGTCTGAAGACTTTTTTTGTCGGACTATTTGCCTAAAGAACATCAAGTTGAAGGAATTTCTTGCTTGAGAATTTTCCAACTTTCATTTGAGAAGCCTTTAAGTTTTCGTCTTCTAAAACAACAAGTTGGCTTGCAAATTTAATAAACTTGCTAAATTTGTTTTAAAAGCGCATACTCTTATTGTATCTAGCATTATATGATACAGTACTTTATCATATGTAATGAATTACACATTTTACGCACAATATTTCAAAAATAGCTTCTTTTGGCTTTCAATTTTAAAACTAAACTTTTTTTTGCGAATGGCTAAACATACTTTTAGCGTTAGACGTAAGTGCATTTGTGTGTTAACCTCCAAAAAAATTTGCAAAAATATTCTTAATTAAAAATTATTGTTCTTCCTTACACTCAGTCAAGTCAGTCAGCCTAAAGAAAGATGTCAACAATTCCTCTTTATTGTTCTTCCAGTGAATTCAAGCCAACAAGATGAATGCCTCATAAGAAAAAGGGCACGTTAATCCGTTTGGGCAAAAACCAAAAAATAGAAAATTTATTTTTTTTAATTACTTAAAGCAACTAAAACTAATGCAAAAAAAAAACACATTTTTGAGTCAGTAAAATTCAGTAAAAAAGTCAGTAAAAAACATAAAACAAAATGGAATATAACATTTAAAATGGACTTGAAAGTCATTCTCAAAAAGCGCCTAAAATCTTGGCGAGACAGTAAACAAAAATCAAGATTATTATGTCTTGCAGTGCAAGGATTTTACGGCCAGGCTATCAATTTACTGAGCCGGCAAATCTTTTGCTTAGCTGTTAATATTTGTAAACCAAACAGACCAAAATTTGCAGCAGTTTGTGAGATGAGCACAATTTTAGAATGCACGGAAGAAACGGAAAAGCAAACATACAATAAAAAGGCAAAAGTCACACAAAACAATAAAAAAAAATCGAAAAGAAATAAAAAAAGATCGTAGTTAATAAATTTAAATTAATTATAGTTCGTTTTGAGACTTAAGTTATCTGCAGAAAAAAGTTGACTTTTTAAAATTTAAAAAAATATATATTTTAAGTTGAGGCCTAAGTTTTTGCTAGATTTAGCACACAATGGATTGTTCAATCAACTTTTAGATGCTGAATTGCATCATTTTAAGGATTTACAGCTTTGGAATATTAACTTTTTGAATAATTGCATGTATATTATGAAATTAGTCGTTTGTAATACTGCTATATGAGGCATTCAACTTTTCTTTGGTAATGCGTTTTGATACGTTGTAACAAAGATTCAAACAATGCTTTTAGCAAATGTTTTCACAAAACGTTAGCTAAAGCCTCAGCTTAAACTTAAATGATTTTTAATCAAATGCCAAAAGCTTAGTCTAAGTCTGACACTTGTGAGTTTATACTTGATCTAAGCCTGAGATTTTTAGCCTAAAGCAAAGCCTTTAGAAAACTGCCTACTATTAAACCTAAACTTAAACCAAATAAAATCTAAGTGTAAGATAAAGCTCAAATTTAAACCTAAACTTAAATCTAATTTTATCTAACCCTAAGCCTAAACTAAAACCTAACCAGCTCAAGCCACAAGACTAAGCTCAAATCTAAGCCATTCTTTAGGCCTAACTGATAATAATCTTATGTCTAGGACTCTGCCTACACTTGACGCCAAATTTAATTTTTTTTATTATAGTTTGCTCAGTTTTTTTTAAAATTTAATTTGTGTTTATGAAAAATTGGTTCTAACAGAACTGGTCGAAATTTGCCGAAAGATTAAATTTTTTGACAATAATAAATCAAAAAGCTTAGCCAACAACAGCCAAAAAATGTTTCTCAAATAAATACCAAAAAAATTTTTTAAATATGAAAATTTGATGCAAGCACGCTCCAATTTCCCAACAAGAAATGGCTTCCACAAAATGGGCGAAAAGCAATTGATTAAATTACTTTAAGCATTGTTTTTTTTTTCTCTTTTTTCTGCTCGCTTTCCAATTTTATTTGTTCGGGAAAAAAGAAAGAAATATTTTTGGTGGGAGAATGTCGACGGGGGAGACGGAAGACATATTTTTAATAAAGTCGTTTTCTTTTTTGCTTTCTTTCCCCTTCGTTCTTGTTTTACTGCTAACAGCTATCGGGAGAATATGATGCCAGATTTGCGGTGAGCCGAGGAAGGCGGTGAGATGGATAGAGGGAAAGACCAAAAAATAAAACCCATTTTTGCAAAAGAGAAAAATTCAAATCTAGCCCATTTTTTTTCGTAATTTACCAAATAGAAAGAAAATACTAATCAAATTTAGTTTTTTTTACTATTACTTTCCCTTTCAGAATTTTGGCTAAGCCCCTTTCTTGTGCTAGTTTTTTTTTGCGCTTCTGCCAATGAGAGAGAAAGCCAATCGATTTATTTTTATGAAAAATGCAAAGCCAATACTTTGTAGCATAAAACCTAAGCGATGTCAATCTAGCAGATCTAGTAGCTTCCAAGCTTTTAATTTTACCGTCATCTTATTTTGGCATTCTGTAATTTACGGTAACAATATTCATTCTGATTTAAGTATATATTTGCAATAAAAATAATTTTTAAGTAAGTGTCCGTTCCCCTTTTTGTCCGGGGTCATTTTGTCCTATAGCCTAAAAAACTAAACAAAGTCGGTCTAATCATTCAAGTGCTGTCTGCAGCCAATGAAGGTAGTAACCTTCATTTCAAAATGTTTTCCAAACAAAATTATTAAGACTAAGCCAAATCTCATATTGTGCACAAACGGCCAAAATAAGGCGGACGACCAAGCCTAAACTAATAATCTATGCATTAAGCCAATTTGTAAATATTTTAATGTATTAATAGAATTTTTTGTTGTTTTGTTTTCACTTTTAGCAACGAAAAATATTTCAAATTGAAAAATGAATCGGTTTTTGGCTGCTTTTAAAAAAAATGAGAATAGCATTGCAGCCTTGGCTTAATGAAAATTATCAAACATTATGTAGCAAAATAATTTATCTATTTGCAGATTAAGCTTTGCTTTACAAAAAAAAATTAAAAATTGATGATATCAATGGGTAATGTGAGTGACTCCCACCATTTTCCATTTAACAGCGGAAACGAATAGAAATTAAAAGTAATGCATCAGCTAGGCCTTTACAGTATGCCTCAAAATAAGCATACGGTATTCTACATGCTCTGAGCTCACTCAGCAGTCGTCAAATGTTTATTGGATAAACATCTACGCATAATCACAAGAAATTTGAAGGCTAGGAGGTCCAACATTAAGAGACAAGAAGAATTCAACGCCCGGACATTCGCATTAGGACGTTAGTCCACTGGTGGGCCTCCAGGCATTTAAGAAATTTAGATTTTACTCTTTTTGTCTATAATCAGGGCACTTGGTGATGACATATTTTTCCATTAGCCAGCCGCCAGACAAACATCAAGTCAGAACAATATAAGACTACAATACTAACAGCGGCCATTTAGAGACAAGAGCACTTGGAAAACCGGATATTGAGTATTGGGTCGTTTAAGCGCCAAAATCATAAAGAAGCACCTCATTATTTCTTGTAAACAAAATTTTTAAAAAGAAAACATTCGTCCTTTCAAAAAATATTTTTCTTATACTACAGTATGCCAAATCCAAATTTTACATTTTGGCGTTATGTTGTATATAAAACCATTTTTATGAAAATGGCTTGCTATGCATGCACTTAGTTTTATGATTCTGAATGGAACAAATCGAACAAAAAGTTCAACGTTTAAATCGTTACATAACAAACCCTGCAAATGACTAACAAAAAGTCCAACAGCAAAGAAAAAGGTTTGGCCATCCTACGACAAAAAATAGTTTTGCATCTAGATTTTATAAAATATTCAAAAATTCTGTGAAAAGGCCAATAACCTTTGCAATGTAAAATTAAAATTTCAGTGTAAAATCTGTGTAATAACAAATAAGTATAAAAAATAGACAAAATTGTTTATTTTTATAAAAATATTGAAATTTTTTATAAAATGTTAAAAACAGGGATTAAACTTGTCATTCAAAAACACTAAAAGAAAAAACTGAAAAAACGAAAGACAAGTTGTTCTTCACAAAAACAAAATGTTCTTACGGCAAATATAGTTAAGACAATATTCCTTTAAAATAAATTTTCAAAGGCATATTTCACAAAAAATATTTCATTTTTAAAAAAAAAACTACAGTAAATTTTCAAAAAACGCCAAAATTTGATCTGCCAAATTTGAAAACAATGTTGAATACATAATTTTTATCAATTTTTTGGTTTGAAATACAACTGTTAAACAATACGTATAATCAAATTACGATTATTGCACTAAATGACTACATGAATATCCACTGTTCATCACAGAAGCAACTACGACAAGCTGCCAACCGCTGGAATGCCTTTTCTAAGACATAAGACGAAATACACGGTTGTCAGCTCTTTTACATGGATAGGGTGTTATTTTGCTCTTTTATATTGTTTTTTTGCGTCGTTCTCAAACGCTATGTTTTCGAGAACTTTCACTTTATTATTAATAAAATTTTTAAAAGCAAAAAAAGATTTAAATGATTAGCTAATAAAAGAAAAATTTTATAATAAGGAATTAACATTAATTGATAAGCAGAATAAAGATAAAATAGTAGAAAATATTTTACAACGACGTAATAGAAATGGATAAAAAGAAATATTTATAAAATGGCATGGATATTCTGATAAATATATTAGTTGGGAACCAGAAACTTGTCTTGTTAAATCAATCTATTATTTTACTTATCAATTAAACTCACAATTATGATTAAAGTAATATAGTGGGGGATACCGCTACACCATTACATATATTTAAAGTCACTATAGTTATAATGAGTGCACGCTTCAAACAACTATCTTCAATTTACTCCCCACCCCTATTATAATAACAAACGTTTCTGTAGACCAATTAGGAAGATTTCCCTTATCAAATATGGGCTTATATTTTGTAATTCTAACATTATCTCCAACTTTATATTTATTTTTGTCTAGTTCATACTTCTTTTCAGGATATAAATTGTATATTTATCAAAGATCATCCCAATATAATAAAACAATAATTTCCATAAAACAATTACATACACAATAAATAATCCTATATTATCACATCTTCCGTCTCTACTTGCATATTGTGGACAAAAAACGCCCAAAAATATTCGCATTAGCTAATCCACAGGACAAAAACCGTTTCGTTTTCTTCCCATTCTCTCTCCACTCAATTAGGACTATTGCTCATTGGCGCTGGCACATCGCCGTTACACCGACTCGTCTGCACGCAATACAATTGGGTCAACAATTTGACGTCGAAATAATTGACGTCATTGTCATCACCGCCAGCGTTGAACTTTGTCGATGTCGACACTGCTCCAGCGGTCTTTTTATCGACCAGAAATGAAACCAGCGTTGGGTCCAACTCAATGTTGAGGGTGTTGAAGCCGACCCGCGGCGCCGCCAAATAAACAAACTTGTTCGTTGTGCTCAACGGCCGACAGTCGCAGTCGTTCACCGACATCCGGACAATTGGCGTGTAGTTGCCCCACATTTGGGTGTCCAGCTAAAAGAAAAAGGAAATAAGCATTTTGTTTGCTTTTGAAAATGGATGACATTAGAATCAATCAAAGAGCCGTAAACTCCCATGATAACGAGCGGCTAACATATTGATTTATTCTAAATAAAATGTGTTCACATTTGACATAAACTTCTATACACAACAGACTAATATGTACCAAGTAAGAAAAATTTGACATAATACATTAAAGCTCAATGAATGATGAATGTTAGATAATTGTGAGATTAATGTGTGATGCATGCAAGTTATTGGTATAAAATAAGTGATATTTTTTTTGAAAAATTTATTCTGTAAATCGGCGTCTTTTTGTCCAAAAGCCCAAAAACTGGTCGGTTAAACAAAAAATACGGTATTTTAAAAAAGCTCAATTGACGGGAAGTGCAATATCAGCAAAAAAAGTATTTTGGCGTTGTGTTTGAATTTTACAAATGCAAATTTGGTGCGCTATCAAAAAAATGGAATGGATATTCCCTTGTACACAAATCGCCAAAATAATTTTTTAAATTGTTATATGCGCAAATATCTGACGGCGCTATTTAAAGCTACTGCATCTAGAATTACCTTACTCAAAAAAACCTTGGCCACTACTTACATACATCAACTAGGGCAGGACCGGCTATAAAAAACATTATAAGCAAAATTTACCCTTGGCGACTTGAAGTCGCATAGACAGGTCAACACGCAGATGGCTTGATTCGGCGCCCTCACCGCGTTTTCGAACCGAAACAAGTGCTCCAGGTCGCGGAACTCGTGTAATGGATTAACAAAAATTGGTGAAATTGCTTTAGCATTCACATTTCTAAACCAAAAGTTAAAAACGGCGTTTCCAAAGTTCAAATAAAAAAATTACAGAAATATTGCGGAGCGCGCTTTGTCGAAGGCGGCCTGGAGTCGGACCTGGTGGTGGTTGATCCGCTTTATCAAATGCTTATTTATAGTTGGCTTTAAGCGGAAAGCTGAAAAAAAAATTGTCATACTTGGGAAAATATTAAATTTATTGAGATTTACAGCACTTTTGTTCAGTAATCAAATAATCGAATACCGTAATTTTAATAGACTGACAGTCCATAGACCAGCAAACTATTGTAAAAAAACTTTCAGAATTATCGTATTTCAAAATTTTCGAATACAGTAACCCGTTATTACTGTATTCCAAATTAAAAAAAAACCATATCACATTACTACTGTAATTAAACCCGTACATAGAGTAACACATTACGTTGAGGTGTTTGAAAATATACATATGACCCTAATTCATCATTACTGCATTTTTAAAAAACTGAGCAAAAACAGGAAAAAAATCTATACTGTGCCAGCAAATACGGTAGCCCAATTTCATTGTTATTTTTCATTCATACAGTAATAATTTATACAAACAGTAACACATTATCGCTGCATTTTCAAAACCGGAAAACTACTATATTTCAATATCCAAAAACCATGTAAGTCTAGTTGTGCCATGTTTCCAAAAATCAAAAAAAAGGCTTTACGCCGACTGAAAAGTGGCGCCGGCGTTCAACAACGCGTTGATAAACTCGACGCTCCGAACAACCAAAGGCGGTCATAATTGGGGGTCGGTCGGAAAAATCCGTCATATTGACGGGAGAGTTCAACGCCAAAAGTTTGCGGACATGGCACAGGCGGCGCGAGGATATAGCGACGCGCAGCGGCGTTTGTTCCCGTCTTCGAGTCACAAATATCCATACGAGCAGCCGTGCGTCACCAAAACATCGATGAGCTCACAGTAGGTGTGACTCGGATTGCATTTCAAATCAGAAATCTGGAAAGGCAAAGTCAGTGACAATTTGGTTTAAGAGGGCAAAAAAAAACCTTGTGAAGCAAAGAGCGTCCATTGCCGTCCAAATTGTCCAAATCTGGCCGTTTTTCTTTCGCTTGGCTTAAGGCGCCCAGCACCTGTTTCACTTTACCGTCCATAACAGCGTCCTCAAATTCCTAAAAAAAAAACAATTTTGGCTGATGGTATAGAAGATAATGAAAAAAAAATTCGGGGCAGAATCGGCAGAATTTTTTTCCCTTTTACAAATTTCGCAAACAGCTGTTTGTCTAAGGACATGGAACTGAGTCTTAACTAAAATTTCAAGCAAGCTTCTATAATCTTTAAAGCAGTTAAAGTTCGAATTACAGAGGCATTTAGAGTTGTCAAAACCAGGTTAAATAGCCTGGTGAAGAAACGTTAGATAAAAAAAGCAAACCAGGTTATTTTATTATTTTTGCAGTAATTTAAAAATCATGTAAATCGCTTCAAAGCACAAACTTTTTTTTTAAAAAAAATATGAATTATCGTATTTTTTTGTCGCTCTTTTTTACGGCGCTTAAATTTTTAAGAGGTTTATTTAATGCTTGCAATGTTTACATAATTTTTTAGTTTACAAAAATAATCTGGTTTTGTTAGAAGACAAGAGAATGTTCTTGCATTTCTTGTCAAGCAGGTTATTTAACCTTGACAACACTGGAGGCAATAACTTGACTAATTTGATTCCAAAATTATTGCCAGATGGGTTTGCAAAAAGTCGGAGATTCACTTCAAACTCCAATCAAAGCATGGCTCAGGCTTTAGGTAAAATACAACCGAACAAATTGGGTTTTAATCCGACATCGGCTTAGTCTCTGAATTTTTTTTATAAATTGCCTTTTAGGCCTCAGCCAGACAATTATGAGCTAAAATCGTCCAAAATCATTTCAATTCGAAAAATAATATTCAAAAAATGCGCCTAAAAAACCCGAGGCTTGGGCCATAAAATTTTAATCGTCACATACGATTTAGATCCATGTCTAGTAAGCCGACGGCTTAAAAAGAAAAATGCCCAAGTCTAAGCCGATGGCTTTAAATCAAAATCCCGTAGCTTCAACAACCCCACCACTTACTTGTTGTAAATGATAAATGGAACCGGTTTCCTGCCTCCGCACTCGTTCCGCAATTAGACCGGGCAGGTTGGACAGCGTCCAGCACACCTGCATCGGCATCTCCAACGAGTTGATGTGCAGACGTTTCGCGGAGATGTGCCTCTCGCTGTTCCCCACAGAAGTGGTCGGGCCGCCGGCGGTGGAGGGGCCGGAAAAGCTGGTCGGGGAAGTGGGCGGGATCAGACTGTCAATTATGGTTCCAGCTGAAGACCGACACGACTTTTTGATGATAACCGAGTGTTTGGCCGGCTGACCAACTGGCTTCCCGTCCTTGGGAGTAAAGTCGGCCGTCGATGAAGTAGGGACTGATTCCGACTTGGGAGGCGACGTTTTTTTGGCAAATTCCGCCGGCCTGGATGGCTTCAAAACGGAAGCGGTAAAACCGGCGCCCGATAAAGAAGGTGAGTCCTTTGATAGACTTTGTCTTCATCGCCAATAAATTTGAGGGCTTTAAAGCGGTCTTGTTAAATTTCCGGTCGTCCAACGCGCGTCGTTTATTTTCAATGACACTTATTGATTTGCTGTGCAACTAAATTAGAATTGAGGGTTATTGAAAAAAGCCCAGTTGAGCAATGTTACATAGGCAAGACTCACAAAATTTAACTGTAAAAATTAGTATAACGGAATAAATTTTTTCAAATACTTTTTCAACATAATACAGTAAACGTTGTGTTGTTTACTGTATTCACGACTGAAAATTATAAAAAAAATTTTGCCTGTGGTAATTTTGATTAAGAGTTCAAAAAATTAATCAAACTCATTGTTAAACTTTTAAAGTCGTTTTTCAACACTGACTCAACGCGTAATTGATTGCAGTCGTGATATCGAGAGCAGGCGGGCAACTAATAGCCCCCCTTATCCAAAATATTAAACCAATAAACAAGACAAAGAGACACAAAAATTCAACTCACTTTACTTTTCATCATCATATTTCTGTCTTTGACCGATTTCTCCATCTTTAATTCGCTGCCATCCGACGGCTCATTGCTTTTCTCCTAAATCAGTTAATATTTGCATAAAAACAGTGCTCTAAAGGTTAAAATGCATCCAATTGATTTGATAATTAAATTTTACATGAGTCAAATTTGGATGCTATTGCAAAAACAAATCAGATTCAAAAACATTAAGTTTGCTGTCGTTTCGTCGTAACTGATGACTACATTGTAAATCCTCTAATCGAACAACCGGGGAGTTGTATTGTTCAACTACTTTTCAAAGGGGGTTTTATTCGAAAGAGATGCTCAAATAGAAAGAGGAGCTTTATTATTCAACATCGTTTTTGTCTTTGAAAAACGAGAAATTTTAAAAATTTACCTAAATTTAGTCGAAAATCAAACGTACAAAACGTAAACGTTTCACTAAATAACTAGAAAATAAAATGTTAAAACAAGCTCCATTCATTAATTAGTTCGTCAAAATCAAAAGAAAAGACGCTAAAAAACACCAAAAAAATTTAAAGAAAAAATATTCGTAAAAAGGGGGTTCTATTAGGAGGGAGGGATTTAGATAGAGAGAGGGACTTTATTAATGAATCACTCTAAGTAGAGAGGGCTTAGTTATATGGAGGAGTTCTGTTCAGTTCAGGAGGGAGGGATTTAGATAGAGAAAAAAAACAATATTAGTCAATCATTTTCCAGACGGAGGAGGGGGGCTTAATAAGAGGAAGGGGTTCAAATAGAAAATCTACGATATGTGAAAAGAGGATTCTCGTCTCTAGATTGTCTCTTGGAAGGAGATTCAACTGTAATACCTAATTAAGTCGGTTGTCTCGTAACTCAAAGATCGAGTAAAACAACTCATTGAAAATTTCGGTCAATTAGACCAGCCTTACACAGCCCCTGAAAAAAATGTGTTTTATGTTAGCCGAGAATTATATTATTTAAACTAATTAGAACACCGAAGGCTAGTTTTTATTTAGAAAAGACCAATTCAGGAAACCGCCATTATTATTGTAACAAAAGTCTAAAACTTACGTATCAGACTCAAAGCCCCGTTACCATAAAATCTTACTTTGTTTGCCTTAAAATTGGTTTGCTTCTGCTCTTCGGTGGTCAGAGACGATGGTTTCGGCTCTGTTTTTGGTTTTTCCTCCTTTGACGGTGCTTTCTCGTCTTTCGCTTGTTCACTTTTTGTTGTGGACTCTTGGCCAGTAATGTCTGATCGGTTAGATTTGATTGTTAAATTTAATGTGAGCTCTGTATTAGACGATCGTTTCTTCCTCACTTTCTCCATTTTTTCTTCTAAATTTGATTAAATTTGAGAACAAATAATTGGATGATGAAGCAAAGAAGGGCGCTGATAAATAGAGTATGGGTACGAAAAAACATACAGACAAAAAAAGACGTTGGGACAAAAAAACGTAAATAAAGACAAACAAAAATTTCATAAAAAATGCAAAAGAAGAAGGCGCGAGCAAAAAGACACACGAACAACAAACGCCGGATAAAAAAGCGTAAGGCCAAAAAACGGACAGACAAAAAGGCGCAAAAAAATTTATGATGTTTAATTAATATTTATATTTTTGTATCTTTTTGTCCGACATTTATTTGTCCCAAACCCGCAATGGCTTACCTTCAGAAGACGAGGAGGAAAACGGCAAAAAAATTTTAGCCAAAACTCTCCGGCGCTGTTTAGCAGGCGCCGGCGTTGATGAAGCGCTGCTCAATGTGGACCCGCCAATATTCTGTGAGCTACTGTCGATCGAGCCGCGCAAATGGTTTCTAAGGACACGCACATCTGGGTCAATGTCAGCGAGCATCTAAATTCAAAACAACACGGTTAACGGCCAAGCACTGCATAAATCACAAATACTTTTTCAGTGACAGACGGAATCCTGTCCGCCACATACAAACGTCGCGCTTCTCTGGAACCCTCATCTGGCTTAATGCCAAACCAATCCTCGTCCTCACTCACCGATTCTTCAACGTATTTGGGCTAAAAGTAAATATAAAAATATATGTTTATCATCATTCATGACATACGCATGAAAGCGTAGCTCATTTAAAAAATTCTTTGAAAATTACTTAAAGCTATTAGAGGCGCAGGTGGACAGATTAAAAGTCGGACAGACAAAAAGGTGAAAAGGCGAACAACCAAAGAAGCTGTCAAAATAAAAATTACTGTAATTAAAAAAACGTTTCTCAACACGGTAAAAAATTTTTTGTAATTATGCGGCATTTTGCCCAAGAGCTAAGCCGCCTTATTTTGACTGCATTCATCAATTTTGAGTCTGTTAGGTTTCGCTAGGATTGTTACGCATTTAAGACTAAAAAATGCTTAATTCATAGGTGGAGTATTTTTCAATACAAAAGGATTCAACCTTTCGACAAACGCTTTTACTTTTTTAATAAAATAACTGAATTAAAAGAAATGTTTGGTTTGCTGAAAATTTCACAAAACGAAAACAAAAGACGCCGGGCCAAAAATTGACAAAAAAAAAACGTTCGGACTTAAATCATAATTCAAAATTGCAAAATAAAATATTACGCCAAATTTCTAATCCCCATTGATAAGCGATAAAAAAAACATACCGTAATATCATTTCTTCAATAGAAAACCAACAGTTGAATAACAAGCACACTTATTTAAGTCAGAAAACTGGCATACCTCTTTGGGTCTTCGTCTTATTATTGCCACACGCTCTTTGGGCTCCGCCAATTTTTCGGAAAACGCGTCGAGCATCGAACGTAGGTTTGTGTTTTCGCGCAAATTCTCTTCCGGCTCCCAAGTATCCTCTTCCGATCCATAGCCCTGCCATCTCACTTTGAACACTTTTTTCTTCCTCACCACTTTACAGTCCACAACTTTCTCCACCTTAACAAAAATAATTTGAGTAAAATGGCAATACTTTACAAAAAAAAAAGTTACTTGAAACAGCTCCGAGCTGTCCGAGCCGGGACTACCGCCGGAATCCTCCTCCTCGTTTCCACTATTTTCACCGGCATTTTCTTTCTTTTCAGGCTTTGCTTCATCACTCTCATCGGAAGATATCACAGCCTTCATGGTTAAGCGCTGCTATTTTTTGCTAAAATTGAAGAAGTTAGGTAGGGGAGAAGCCAACAATTTTCCAAAAATGTGTGAATTTTTTTATAAAAAACAATCGTTGTAGGACTTGGCAATTCAAAAAAAGGAACCGAAGAGGCTATATGAATAGTTTTATTTCAGCAATGTTTTAAAATGACTACACACCCATTGGACTCAATAAAGTTGTTGATCGATCAGAAAACATTTGTTAGACAAAAAAAACATACAAAATTAAAACGAATTAATTGACAAATTTAAATTTGCGCCTAAATCCTATCGTACTTTGCTTTGAATTTTTTCGCGCATTTTTCGTTAGTCGAAATCTATGGCGGCTTTTTCACTTCTTCGTTTTTTTTGTCTGCTTTTGCGCCACAATGCTCGGTGTCGCCGATGAAATCATTCGCAATTATTTGCCGCCATAGATTTCGAATAACGAAAAATTTTTTAATATTAGTTTGATCTTATCGGCGCGTAGTGATAATCCTTGTTGTGGCCTTGTAATTGTCGTTAATGTTTTATTGACTTTTACATTTTATTCATATCAATTTTTCAGTTTTTTTTTAATTATGGCAGATATTGAAATGGAAAATGCGACTACAGAGGCAAACTCTACTAACGGCGAGCCAAAAGTGGAAGCAATGGATGACTCCGAAACTGTAAAGCAGGAAGTGGCGGCAACTCAGGTAACTGCTTTTCAGCGTTTTGAGCATTGACTATATAAGTTTTTTTAGGAAGCGAATGGCAGCGACTGCAAATATGCAGAAAACGAAACTTACAAAATGTACTTGTCCAAGAAGCTAAACAAGGACACAGCAGAGAAGTTAATGGAGCTGTGCGAATCTCTGTCCCTGTCAACAGACGATTTTGATGAGAGGGCCGTCGAGCTTCTTGCCTCTTTTCTTCCAGACCAGGCGCTATTCATTCTAAAACAGTTAGAGGTTTGTTGCTTACGGTCTTGCTTATTTATCTGATGCTATTTGTTGTTAGGAGTCGAGAATGTATGGTGTGCAGAACAAACCGCAGTACCTGATGGCTGTGATGAAGAATTTTCGTGATCGCGTCCGCACCATGGGAGCGCAGACCGCCACCACGCTGTCGTTGATTCCTGGACCAAAGCCGGATGACATCAAAGCAATTATTGATCGTACCGGCTATCAGTTAGAAGTTACTGTAGGACAGCGCAAGTACCACAACCCGCCGCCTTCGAATGAAGGCGAGACGGCTGAAGGGGAAGAGAATCCGAATAGCAACGTCTTTGAATCGTCGGGTGGATGCGTATGGCTTCATGTTTTGTTTTTTTTATAAATTTAATGCTCCGGATTTTTAGATTTATGTTGGACAAATTCCCCGGGACACATATGAAGACGCGCTGATTCCGTTGTTTGAGGAAGTCGGCAAAATCCACGATCTTCGCCTCATGATGGACCCAGTTAATGGCAAGAGCCGAGGCTACGCCTTCCTAATTTACTGCGAAAAAGAGCACGCAGCTGTTGCCGCAAAGAAGGTGAATACTTTTTGGTCTCTTCATCCAGCTCTTCACCAATATTTTTCTGGCAATTGTGTCAGTCTGTTACCACTTCTCAACCTCTTGTAGGCGGATCCTAATCTTTCGTTTAGCCTTTTTTTTAATACTATACGTTTGTTTTTCAACATTATGCATGCTTTGTTATTTTTTTTGGACGCAGACATTATTTTGGGGATTACCTTGTTTTTTATTTGCGGACACATTTTTTGTTTTAATTTTTTTCGGCACATTTCCCCTCCACTTTTTTCGGTTTTACCTTCACTTCTTTTAAACCATTTTTATTCGAAGACAATTTTTATTTTCTTGGAAATTCGTGCCCACAACGGCGCAGCCGAAAAACCGGCGTAGAAAAAAAGTTTAACTAAAATTGGAGGTAATTTTTAGTACGATGGATACGAAATTCAGCCTGGAAAAACTCTGAAAGTGAACGTTTCCGTTGCAAATACTCGTCTTTTCCTTGGGAATATTCCAAAATCGAAATCCAAAGAGGAAATTCTTGAAGAGTTGAAAAAGCATGCAGGTAATCGAAAATTAGAGAAAAAAAAGAGGCGCTTTGAAAAAACTGACTTTGAAAAAACTTTTTACTGACATTTTGACATTCAGTAAAATGTAAATTTTCTGTCTGTCTTTTTTTTTGGACGAAATTGTTTTTGGCAAATTTTTTATTTTGTTTGCGAGTTTTAGAAGGCGTTGTCGAGGTCATTGTGTACGCGAATACCGAAGGCGGTGAGACGCGAAAGAATCGCGGTTTTTGTTTCGTCGACTTTTCGGACCACAAGGCGGCGTCGGACGCCAAGCGGAGAATATCGATGGGCAAAGTGAGTTTCGTTTGTTTTTGCCTGTTTCTATTCACGCTTCAATTTCGGTTTGTGTAGGTCAGACCGTGGAACAATGATCTGGTCGTGGATTGGGCGGAGCAACAGGACGAGCCCGACGAGGAGACAATGTCGACCGTCAAAGTTCTTTACATAAAAAATTTGCCGGACAGTTTTACGGAAGAGAAGTTAAAAGAAGTATTTGATAAGCACGGAGAGGTGGACAGGGCGAAGAAGATACGCGACTACGCCTTTGTGCATTTCAAGGACAGAGAACACGCAGTGGCTGTGAGTTTTTTTGGTTAAATTTTTTTCCGTTTTTCCGCCTTTTTGAATTTTGAATATTATTTAGGCGTTGCAAGCTTTAAACGGAACGGTTGTCGACGATTTTGAGCTCGACATTTCGTTGGCCAAGCCGCAAGGCGACCAAAAACAAAAGAAGAAGATCGCTTTAAAACGCGGTGGAATGGGAGGGCCTAGTAGGCATTTTGTTTTACCTTGGCCTTTTGGATACTAATTTTTTGGTTTGCAGGCGGACACGGGCCTCGCAACCGCGGATCCAACAACTATGGTGGTGGTGGATATGGGGGAGGAGGCGGTGATTACTATGGTCAGTCTGGTGGGTCAAGGGGTCGAAACGGCGGCTACAAAGGCTATCCCCCGGCTCCTCCGTACGGAGGCGGCTATCCGCCGGCAGGCCCATACGACCCGTACGGCGGCTATGGCGCTCCTTATTATGGTGGTGGATATGACCCATACAGTGGATATGGACCTGACCCATACTACGGTGCTCCGGTCTATGGCTCGGGTTCTGGTGGACCGGGAGGCATGCGTGGTGGTGGCGGAGTAAGTCTTTTTTCTGAGAAAATTTTTGGAACTTTTCAGTAAGGGAATTTTTTAGAGGAATCAAGGCGGCAGACAGGGCGGCGGTGGTCGTAACGGACCGTCGGGCGGTGGACGCGGCGGTCGAGGCCGAGGTGGTGGACGCGGGTCTAAGAGGCCGGGCGGCGACACCGGCGGGCCTGCCTCTAAACGTTCGGGTGGTCGCGCCGACGACTTTTCCTCCGATGTTGCTATGAATATGTTCTGAGAACAAAGTATAAAAAAACAAAAATTTTGTTTGATTTCTTCTGTGTTCAAGTGATTGTCATTTAAGCCGCTCAAAAAAATGAACCTTGAAATTAATGACGAAAAAAATTTGAATTTTGTAAACTTTTGAATATTTTTTGAATAAATAATGATTGCTTGAAGGTTGGATTCCTTTTTTTCCAATATCTTTTGCCTCAAAGTGTTGTTTTGTATTTTTGTCGTTGTTTTTCGTTAATAAACTATGAAAAAAGAATTGTTGTGAATGGAAGTGGGAAAAGAATCAAATTGTTATTTAGAGCATGTGTGGTAATTTATTGGTCGAGGCCAAAAATTGGAATTGGATGATTAATTTTATAGGTGCGGTTATCCCAATTTTAAATTTCCACAATTGTGTCTTGTTTTGTTCTTGCGATCGTATTGCAGCATGACTTTTGCGTGGACTGAGTACTGCTGTTTTTTTAAATTAGTGTGGGCTTAAGTTTTTTTTTACTTGCACTAGTTTTAAAAATTAATTGATGCAAATGTTGACAATTTGTCAACATTTGCATATTTTTTGCGTCTTTTAACAGAATCCTACCATTTAACTGGTATTATTGGCTGTAGGCTATAGCCAATAATACCTGGACTTAATTCTCATTTGAGTCCACGGTTTTTTTCATATTTCTCGAGTACAGCGAAACTCATAAAACTCATTTTGGACTCGAATGAAGGCACTGTCAATGACAATATTGAATACATATGTATGTACATTTAATCAGTAAAGAGCAAGCCTGATAAAGCTGGAGTTTATTGTAAAATAATTGTAAAAGCTTTGATACTCATATTTTAGTAAAGAAAACTGAAAATGTTAAATTTTTAAAATATACCTGTTTTTACTCGAGTCATTATTACACAGAATTTTCGCCCAGAACTATTACAGAATGTTTTTAAGTTGCTAGTGCCAATGCCAAAACCAACTTTTTTGCAATTTATGATAAATTATTTTACACTTTGTAGTTTTTGATAAATGAAAAGCTCAAATCAACATAATCAAACGTAAAACTTTATTTTTCATAACTAGGAAAGTAATCTTTAAGCGTATTTGAAAAATTAGCGTAATTTAAAGTGCTTGTTTAAAGTGAACAATGAGCATTATGGCAACGTAAATAGAAATGTTGTCATTGAGATTAATGTAAGGCGCAGCGCAAGTCCATGAGATACGACTTAAGTTTGTCTGCGAGTTAATTAGGTCGGTGTGCAGAAGAAAAGACGCAATATTCAAAAATAAAAAAAATTTAGACGCATTATGGTACTTTTTTTTGTTGTTTACTGTATCGCTGTTAAAAAATTACATAAAAAATTACGTTATAGTATTTTCTTAAAAATTTTGTATCCTTTAGTCCAGTCCTTTGTCCTAGATCCACGCAAGTCGAATTCGGACACTGTTTACACCCCCATCGGTCAACAAAAATCTTTAACTGTCCGTGGAGTTTCTTGATAAAATTCTGTGAGGAATTAGATTTTGGGGGTGCTGAAACCGAAAGTAACGTTCATTCTTTTGCTTTCTAAAGCCCAGGCTTCCAAAATTTAAGCCTAAGCCCAGAAATCGGCTCATGGTCAAGTGGTAGTGCGCTCGTCTACGCTCTAGAAACCATGGGTTCGAGTCCCACGCCAAACTTTTTTAATTTTTATTCGCTATTTTTCAATTTTTTTATTTATTATAAACATCGAACGTTTGTCCACAAGTTGCTTAGTTAGGGAACAAGTCGAGTTTTGGCGCAGTTTACCCCCATAGGTCAAGAAAATTATGTTGCCCTTAACACTTAAACAAATACCTAACGTCCTGATCCTAAACTTTCTCTTCTGCGGCCAAGCCAAAGTTTTCTTTTTACATGTCTTATTGACTTTAATTAAATTTGGTTTTACTCAAACCAATTAATACATGCTAAAAAATATTAGCTTATTTCAATTAAACGGCCATATTTCTATTTCTAACAACAAAAATGCAAATCCATTCTTTCCAAATAACTCAAAAATTCTAATTGAACGTCGAAGACGGCGGTAGTGTTTTGCTACACGAAAGTTTTGTCTCCAGTCGTCTCTTCTTCTGCAAAAAAGCAAAGACAATTATTGAACGATAATTACAAACCCCTCATAATATTACATGGTGAATAAAGGTCGACCGCCGAATATGCCAATTAGCCAACAATTACCAACACATTTTAATCATAATAATTCGAAAAAAATTTATAAAATTTGTAACAATCGCAAAGAAAAAGTTTTTTTTGTTGCGACAACCCTTTTTTTTGCAAGTTGGGTTGGTAATTGCCGTGGCGGATTTTTGGTTTTGGCTTAGTGTGCAACTCGATTCTTTTTGTGGCAGGTTAGGCGCTTTCCCGTGGCTAAATAGGAACTTCTTTTTTTTAAATTATCCAACAACATGAGGGATTGGCAAAACATCGTTACAAGACCAAAAAAATCTTACCAAATTTTCAAGCCTACAAAAATTTTTTTTTATTTTGGGCGAATTTTGTTAGATTTTTCATTGGTCCTGCAACGATGTTTGGCCAATTTTTCAAATTATTGCCAAAAGTTTTCACTTTTTTGAAAAATTGTAAATTTTGTCAATCACAAGAAAACTTTTTTTCAAGCAAAAAATAAGTTTAATTCACCGAGAGTTCGAGCCCTGGCCTTTTTATGTTTTCAAGTTTGCTGAAAATGGGATTTGTGGCAGACCTACTGGTGCCTCTATTAAAAATGACGTTCCTCTAAGTCCAAACTGAGCCTTACCCAGCCCTTCCTTGAATTAAAAAATTGCGAAATTCAATTACCGTTGGGCGTTCTTGGCAATGCCAGCGTAGATGGGCCTTCAAATGCGAGCTTTTCCTGTAAACTTTATGGCAACCGGGAATGTGGCAGCTGTGCTTTTCATTTCTTTTGTCTATTGGAATGCCTAAAATGAAGTAATTGGTTACGAGTACCTTTTTAGATGTCTAACTTTCAGCCATTTTTAATGCTTTTCTGTCTGAAAAAGGGATTGTAAAATAACAGAATGCTAATTAAGATTACGATAGCCAAAACTAACTAATACAAAAATTTAAATTAACCGAAATTTGTCATTCTACATTAATAAAACAAATTACGATATAAAAAACAACGGTAGACCGAACTGAAGTATACTGTAGTTCGAAATGACAGAAAATATATTAAAACTATTATATATTAAAACAAAACAGATACAGTAAACAAAATTAAAGTGTACCGTAGCTATTACGAGAAATTAAAAATGCTGATAAGACTAAAGCATACTGTAATTAGAAAATTTGACATTCTACATAAATAAAACAAATTAAAACACAAAACAACAGTAGTCCACGGTGAATGTTGCAGTAATTTAAAGTTTTATATTCTAGACAAACTTGGATAAGTAAAATTTCGGTATATCAAAGCTAGGTATAACTGCGAATTGCAGATTTTATGGTTTAAAGAGAAACTACGACAGGAAAGGTTACAGTAAACAAAACTAAATTATACTGTATTTGAAACATCTACATACTACAGTAATAAGACAAATTTCAAAAAGGAAAACTACGATTAACAGAATTGAAAGTGTACGGTAACTGGACATATTAGATTCTATGATGAATGCAAAAATTACGGTAGATGTACTACTTAAACACTTTCTCCTACCTTTCTTCTTTAAAATCTGACAATTGGGGCAATCGCAATTGATTCTCGTAATAAAGACTTGCGCCGGCGCCGCGCCACCCTTCGTGTTTGCGGCTGCGGCCGAGCCGTTCCCCCTTATTTTGCCCAGCTTTGTAGAACTCGAACGCTTTGTCGAAGTCGTATTATCGCCGCTCAAGCTACTTGAATTAGTCAGCGCGCCGGAAATTGTCGACGGCACCAAATAGTCGTTGTTGACCTTTTTACCAACCCGGTTTTCATTGTTGTTGCTTTGATTGGAAAATTGAAAGGGCCGACTCTTTGGGCCGGCGAATGCAGACGAGTCAATGGAAATCGGCAAATAGTTTTGGTGTTGTTGATGCAGAAATTGTTGTTGGGAAACGGTATTCAAATAAGTTAAGGAAGAAGACGGAAAACTGGGAAAGCAGCCAAACGGAATGCTGGTGTTGATGTTGTCGGTGTTGTTGCACGACGACGCCGACTGTGCCGAGATGGGCGCGTTTGTGGAAATAAAGCCTGAACCAAATAATTACACACTGTGCTTTACTCCAAAAATGGTCAGAAGGTCCTCCGGCTTAGGAGACCCTGCGGCTTAAGAAGCAAGACTTACTACTGAATGAAGGAGCGTTGAAGTAGGTCGACGGTGATTGGTAAGCGTTCCGCATAGCGCTTGCAGAAGAGGATGCAGCAGCTGCAGCGGCCGCCGCTGCTGCTTGTGGCATCAGCGCATTATTGTAGCCGCTGAGTAAGGCAGCAGCAGCCGCTGAGTTTGAGGACATCGAAGTGGAAGTGACACTAGAAAGACAGCTTTGATACCTGAATTTCAAAAAATATACGTTTCATGAGGTTCTCTCAACCAAAACCTTTCAAAAAAAAGTCCTGGCCAAAAGTCCAAATTTAAAAAAAAATTACCATGGCCAAGTCGATGCGAGGCCGGAGGTCGGGAGTTGCTGGATATGTGATGCAACCCTCGGCACAATTTGTTGTTGTTGTTGAGAGGACAAATGGGACTGTGAGATCAACTGGTTTTGCTGTTGCGCGCTGGAAGTGGAGGTCAACGAATTTTGAACACTTGACGCAGCGGCGGCTGCTGCGGTAGCTGCCATTGTGGACATGGTCGTGACGTCTATTGACATTGGCGCGCTGGCTGCCGCCGCCGCCAGCGTCGACACAAAACTGTCGTTTGACGTTGAATACGCGGGCGGGAACATCAAATGGTTTGTGGAGTCAAAGAAGCACGCCGCAGCCGCTTGTACTGGCTCCGCATTGCCGGAGAATAAAGCATTGGCCGCGCCGCCAAACTCATGTGACTGTTGTTGGTACGAAAAGTCTTTCGACGTCATTGACGCGTCCAAGATAACGTCGCTGCCGTTGCCATTAATGTTGACGCTGTTCACCGAAATTAAGTTGTTTACAGCGACGGTTGTGGCAGTGGCCGTATTACTATTGAAGGGTTTGCAATGATAGCGCTCATTGAAATGGATTAAACGCTGAATGGGATTGTCGGATTTGACGTCTTTTTGTAGCTAGAAAGAAGGGTTATCAATATTTAAAAGTGTGTGTCGGCCTTTTCTCCTCAAATTTCATTAAAAATTGTTCAAACCTGCAGTGAAACTGACATCACACAATCCTTTAAAATTTGATTGGCGGCAGGCGTTAGTATTAATTTTAATATTCAAAAAACTGAAAATAAAAAAACTCCAATTAAAAACTAAAAGGAATACGATTAAAATATACGACAGACTTAAAGCCTAAGTCTAGCCCAACAAAATGGGCGGGAGGATATATGTAAACATCAGCATGTAGCAAGGCCTGATACTAAACAAATTAAACATAATCTAAAACTAAACTTAAACTTAAAATTATGCACAAGCCTAATTCTAGGCTTAAATTTAGTTAGGTTAAACCTATGACTAACCCAAAAAAATGAGCGTATGTCTAAACTAAACTAGAACATGAACATAAGCCCAAGCCAGAGTTCACGAATGTGAACGTACACAACGATAAGGGCAAGATAATTAGTCCTGATACTAAGTCACATAAACGTAAGCCTAAGCTTAAGCTTATGCGGAATTCTGAAGCATAAAATAAGTCTAAACCTAAGACAAAGTCTTCGGTGAAGCATAAGTTTAAGCCTAAGCCAAAGCTTGAATTTAACCCTAAGTCTAAGCATAAGTTAAAGCTTAAAAATTTAAAAGTAAGTTCTAACTATAAATATAAAAAATTAAACAATTTAACAAAAGTGAAAACTGATAGACAATTAATACAATTTTATCCCATTAAGCCTAGGCCCAAGCTTAAAATTCAAAGAGTGAGTTCCAACCACAAACATAAAATGTTAAATGAAAAAAAAGAAAACTGATGCATAATTAATACATTTTGATTTTTGGTATATTAAATTTTTGTGGCAGAATGTTCGGGCACAAAGAGAAGAGGTCAAATTCCTCCCAAATTGAGTTTCACCAAATCTCTCCTTTGACTTAAACCAACTGTTCAATACGCAAAGTCATTGAAAGTTTTTAAGAAGCACAACTCAACGAATACAGAACAAAATATGAAAAATAAAAGAAGGTTTGAGTGCGGCTAACAGCAACAACACTAAAAGCCCACAATTCGTAGTGACATAATATATTGTAAAAAATTGAAAAAAAAACTTCAACTTTTTTTTGGCGTTTTGTGCATTTTTTTTTCCAAATTTTCAACCAAATTTCTCATATGTTATGAGCTCATAAATATGTTGACAAATAAATTGTGGTAAAACACAAAACAAAATTTTTTTCAACCAATATTTAAAAGGAAGCAAAAAATAAAGACTATAATATACTGTTTAACACGCATAAAAATGAAATCGAACATTTTTTTGTTTTGCTTTTCCAAAAATGGTTATTTTTTTTGTTATTCCTATTCTTATCCCATTTTTCAAGTTTTTCTTTTCCCTTTCAAAATTTTTTTTAATGTTGTATGTGCGTTTTGCAATAAAAAATAAAGAGAATGCCTTCGTCTTTTTTTTAAGCAAAAGTTATTGGCTACCACAAAAACCAACCAATAAATTGAGTTAAAAAAGGAAGGGGAAAGAGAGAAAGCGTTTCGAAAGGAATGCGCGCACACACAGAAATTCGCAAAGCTCCCCCTCAAAAAGCCAAAATTTTAAGGTAATTGTTTGTGGGCACAAATTTTACGACCGTCGATGTTTTAAGGAATGAGAATGACAATTTCGGTAAAAACGCTAAAAACAAAAACGTCAAAGTAGATACAAAAAATACAAGCAAAAAAACATAAGCTTCAGTTTTAATACAGTCTCAAGTTTTAGCCTAAGCTTAAGTTTTTGTTCAAACACAAGTATTAATCAAACCATAAGTTTAGGCTTAAGCTTAATTGAAAATTTTAGTTTAGTTCCGTTTCCATTTACCCTTAAATCTAAGCCTAAGCTTTAATCTAAGCATAATTATAAGCAAAAGCTCAAATTTTCATCTAAGCCTAATTTTAAAACCTAAGCCTAAATTCAAAATTCGCAAACGTGGACTTTCCAAGAGCTGAACATATACCCAACCCTTGTGTTGCATGCGGCAAACAAATCTGTAATTTGATGAAAAAACAGTTTAATCATTTCAGCAAAAAAAAAAGCGAATTATATATTAAAAAAACGAAAAAAAATTTTCGAAACAAGTTTTCAATAGCGAAAAAATATACATATCAAGAGCGCAAAAAAATAAAGAGAGAAAGGGGAAAAACAATTTTGAATAGTTTAGAAATAATTAATGCTTACCATTTAATAACATATTTGAAGAATGTTAACGACAATATTTGTTTTGTTATTAGTTGTAGATTTTCGGTTCTTCACCTTCCCCCTTTTTTTTTTTTTGCTTAGCCACTAATAAAGCTTCATGTCTCTATATTTATTTCTGTTCCTCTTCCACTCAACGTCTCCCTCGTCAAGCTCTTTTTTTTCTCTGATTAAACTCTATTTTTCCAATCAAATAGTTTTCCAACTTCAGTCCCCATCTGCTTCTCTTTTACTGAATGTCTCTCACTCCTCTTTGGATCTCTCAACTTTTGTCACGCTTCCACTGGCTGTTTGTTAGCCTCTTTCACTGCCTGTGCTTTTTATTCTCCTTCTATCTGTTTGTCTTTCTCTTCATAATTCTCACTTCATCATTCTGTCTCTCTTATCTTAGAACATCCACTCTTTGTCCCTCTCTGTCTTTCCCCAAACTAATTGGTGAGAAAATGACCGAAATATCGAATCGAATAAAGACATGAATAATATACCATTAAAAACAATGAAAAAACCTTCCCAAAATTGTATCAATAAAATTTTCAACAAAATATCATTTATCAATCACAAAACCTCAATTTACAACTTTTTTTCAATTATTTTTTTGTCAATCTATCAAAAAACATTTCATAAGTTTTTTTTAATGAAGAACAACGAGAAAAAGAGAGTCAAGAGCAATTATCACTTATTAATTGTAGACATTAATTGTAGACACTTATTAATCTTAGGTTAAGGCTTAACAGATTATTTTGAAACAACAAAACCTCCATATTTTATTTAATTCGACTACATGCGGTTTGTTTCTTCATTTCAGATAGGCTCTTCACAGAGAAAGGTTTTAGCTAAAAAAGGCCATATAATTAGAGGAAGAGGAACATTTAACCAGACAAATTCCAGTAGAATGGATCCAAGTGAGAAAGGTTCCACAATAGAAAATACGTATAAATGGTTGATTAACAAGCATATGTTGAAGAGCACAGTTAAAGTAATAAAACTGATAAAACGGTTAGTGTCCCCACAAAAAATTAACAAAAATGTAAAAAAAAGTTTTCAACATTTAAAAAATTAAAACAAAAAAGCAAAAATTGTAAATTCCAATTATTCAGCAGACAATTCTTCTAGTACACTCATTTCTTAGAAAAGCCAAGTCACCAAAATTGAAAAATCAGTCAAAGTAAGAGACGAAGCCTAAGGCTAAGCCTTGGCCTCAAAAGTCATAAAGGAATAAAGGCTAAGTCTAAAATATTAGCCCATAGACTATGCAAAACGCATAGCTTAGTTAAGGCAACAGCTTGCCTAAAGTATAAGCCAGCTTACGGAAAAGAAATAAGCTTTAGACTTAAGCTTAATTCTTTGGTATATTGTCACAAGCTAAAGCTCTATTGTAAGAAGTAGGCTTTTTGTTCGCCAAAATACAAAAGACTGCAGCTAGGCTACTAATCCTTTTTATCAAATGCAAACGCATAATTCTTAATGTGAGAAAATGATGTGAGAAAAATCCTTAGGCGTAGTGCCAGAAAAGGAAGATATAAAAGATAAATCCCATGCTACAACAAATAGTACTAAATCAAATCAGTATTATTAATATACAGTTCTTCCTACAAGCAATGAAAGACTCCAATGCTTAGGAGATAAGCTTGACATTGTAATTACAATCGATTTCATATTTTTAACCAAATAAAAAGTTGGCGAAAGAAAAATATATTTCAACTGAAAATAAATGCGTACAGCGACTAATTACCAATATATATATACACATATCGGCCCTATAAAAGAATAGCTTTATAAAATAACAAAAATCGACCAAAAAAATGGGTAACATGACAGAGCCATTATGCAGCAGTAATAATGTATGTATGTTGAGTGTATGCCGAGTACTTAAAAATTCGAGAATGAAGAAATTATGATAATAATTTTTTAAAGAAATATTTGAAATTACATAATAATCACTTTGGTGTTATTATAATTTTTAAAAATTACCACAAATATTATTTTTTCTATATAATTTTTTTGCTCATCTCCAACAACCTACAATTAAAGGAGTCGACTCCTTAAACTCAAAGCAAAAAAACGGCAAAGTGGAGAAGAAAAAACATTTTCGAAAATTATAGAAAAAAAAAGTAATCAAAGAAAAAAAAATTTTCGAAAAATAATTTTCACCTACCGTAACTGTTTATTCCAAAAATTTTTGTTTAAAAGACGAAAAAAAATTGAAACGTTTCAAAAAATTCAAAAAGGAAAAGCTATAAAATATTATTGTTTCAATTTTTAAAAAAAAAAAGCTTAGCTTTACATGCAAGTTTGGCAACTTTTAATTTGAGAGAGAAGAACTTAGTGGGAAAAAGATTTCGTGACTTGCGTCCAACTCCTTATATTGACCCCGACTATACAGTATTTTCAACAGCATATTTTGCCCTGATCCCCATTTAAAAAAAAGGTCCCTAAAATCCCTATTTAAAAATTTATGATATTCAACGTAACATTTTATTCAACACCATAAGCTAGCGTTTTACCATTTCCACTATAAAAAATAGGCCTCGCTTTAATTAAGACAAGTATGAAATAGTACCAAGTAAGACCGTTTGATCGCAGCTTCGGTATGAGAAGTCAATTGGTAGCATTTCATAACACTGGCTCTAAAGGATAAGATTTCGTGGTGATGAAAAAACGCTCAAACCCCATATTTCTAAAAAAAAATTTTTTAACTTAAAGAATTTGAGACATTTGAAATATCGTTGCAGGACTACCAAAGAATCTTCCAAAATTCTCACATTTAACAAAAACATTTGAAATTTTGAAATGTTTCGTTTATATTTATATTATTCATAAATTATATTTGATTTCTTCAAAAGTCCTGCAACGATATTTTTCCATGTTTCAAAATATTGCAAAAAAGCTTTTGGACATTCAATTGGTTTTAGCAACGACATTTTTTGGTCTAAAAGAATAAAATTTTGCCACTTATACTGCAGTTAAAAATCAAACATCAAATTTAAGAAAAGAATAACTTTGAATGAGTTTTTTTTCTTCCAATTCAAACATAAAACGACAAATCAATTTACCTTTTAAAGTTAAGTAAAAACAAAAAGTAAAACAGATTAAAAATTTAAACACCCGCATGCAATTCATTTCTGCTTTAATGGGCTTAAGTTGGGATAAACAAGTGAAAATGTGAGAAAAAAAACCTTTGACTCGTTTTCACACCTCCAAATATTACACTTCTTTATATCCTCAGGCGGAAAATTGGCAGTGTCGTCGGAGTATTGTTATTGTTTGTACAAATTATCCTTCTTTTCTGTTGTTAAATTTCTGACACCCTAGAATCCTCATCTGGTTGTGAATCTAAATTTTAAAACAATTATTAGCAATTAGGCGATGAAATAAAGCCATTACCCCCCCAACCAAACAAATGGGGAGGAAAGTGTTTAAAATAAAATTAAAATAAATCAAGTTCATTCAAGGAAGAAAAAAACAATTTGCTCTTTTATTTGGGTTTTTTCTTGTTTGCAGAAAAGCCAAACATTAGTTCTCATACCTGCTATTATATTTGCAGATTTTGGGAATGCTTTGCTTAATTCCTTGAAATTTGCGAAAAGACGGCATTCCTCGCCAGATTTTGCAGAAAAAGCTTATTACAATAAAAAGAATTTGAAATTGACACAATAAGGAATTGTAAAAAAGCGTTTTCAATTCTACAATGGAACATTAAAAATCAACATATTCAAAATTCAGACAAATGATATCAGTGGTCTACTGTAATTACAGTAAACCATAAAATTACAAAAAAATAAAATAATTAAGGAACTCAATTTTTGCACTCCGAAAAAAATAAAAAAAGTTTAAATTTGTAAAATTCAAATAAAATTTTGTCCTGCAACGAATGCTCTGTTTTTTTGTACATTCGTAGAAAAAATTATTTTATATATCTTCGAATTTTTATTTGAGATTCAATAGACATCCAATGACAAGCACAGCGTCATAATGTAGTGACCCCTACATTATGAAATAAATTTTTGTCTATAATTTTACAGCGATTTCGACGCATTTACCTTGGAGACAATATTTTGGGTTTTCTTTAGTGGCACATACGTAGCATATAAAAGTTTATTATGGTACTACTAAATTATGCATGCATGTTTTAATTTTTTTTAATTATCTTCAAGTTTTGAGCTCCCAACAATTCGTGTCCACACCGACTCGTGTCTTTCCTTCTCACCAACTTGTGTCTCATCAACTGGCGCTTTAGCATCATTCGTAGAATCTTTTGGTGAGCGCGAGTTGGTGGTGTTAAGTGTTGGCTGAAAAGAGTGCAAAATCTTTACTAATATTTTGCAATTAACACTCGGAGTACTATGCCCAGCAAATGCTTGGCATAAAGCAAATGCTAGTAATTGCTTAGGCTTAGGACACAGCTAATGCTGAATTCAACGTATACGATACCAAAAAAATCCCTTGAAGTGTGTTACTGTAAAATTTTTGACCGACTTACTTTGACCCTCTTAGCTTGACCCAATTGTTGTTAACCTTTAATTTATCAAGCCATTGATAATATTTTACATTTAACTAACCTTTAGTTTAAGTTTCTTGACATGAATTTTGCCCTAAGTCTTTCATTCCCAAATTAGTGTTATTTTTTGACATTAAATTAAAATGGAATTAATAATGTTAAATCCGCTGGATAATGTGATTAGTTCT
>JAWNMF010000622.1:0-102019 GCA_035044305.1 Drosophila nigritarsus
AGAAGGACCTTAATATTATTATCATTAAGGTTTTGACTATTTGTTATTGGTTTACCAAAAGCTAGGGAAGATTGTTTGAAAAAAAACTTAAAGTTTGATTTTCTATTTTGAATGATTTTGGTAATTGTTGAAATTTTTTAATTTCGAATGAATATCTTTTCTCAGAGAAAAAAGATTGAAAAAAAGAAAACTATACAACAATTTTTTGTTTCGGCAGCAATAATATCATTGGAAATAACGCATCAATACACAAAACTTCACGTTTTGTATGAAAAATTCAACTTGTTTCTCCTGTGTATATGTTGTGTGTGTGCGGCGCCGACGTTCCTGACGAAAATGTTGCATGTGCAACGCCATTAAAACATTTCTTATCAATGTGCATATGTAGAATTTTATCTTATTTACTATGCGATGCCCATGTTACATATATATGTGTGTATAGGCGTATATGTCCGGGAGTTCGCCCCCTAATTTCCGGTTTGTATATGTAATTGATGCGTTTTATTGTTGTTTTTTAAAATTTGTAAAAATTTCCCTTCACGTTTTCCATAATTTTATACTTAAATTTTTTCCTTTATTTTTTTAACTTTATGTTTTTCATTGTTGATGCGACTTGTTAAACATAAATTTGAATTATTATATTTGTTGTTTTGATTATTTATTTGCAATAAAATTGATTCTAAACTCTCTTCAATTTCGTATACCTCATCAAATAATCAAAAGCATATAGCATAAGAATTATTGTTCCATGAAAAACCATTGTTTATTTTAAACCAATTTGAGAGCACTGAGTATTTTGGGGTGAGCGCGTGATTAAAACAGGCATTTTGTAATATTTTATGACATAACGTTAAAAAATTTTCTTCGGAATAAAAACGTGTCAACGTAAAAAAATAGGTTACAAGTGATATTTTCATGGTATTTTGTTTGGCATAGTTGCATAAAATGAATAGAAGGAGAGTTTAACTTTTTTTTTAACACTTTGTTTGTAACGCAGCGGTCACAAGAATTTTTGGGAATTTTCGCTCATATTTTAAAAAGTGTTGATTGGGTCGAAATTGTTGGTCAAATTCAGAACGAAGCTAAATACTTTTTTTTTTGTTTTTGTCACCGTTTTACCAAAAATTATTGCATGCCTGAAATGCAATTTTACTTTACTCAAAAAAAAAAAAAGAAGCCTCGCATATACTGTGCTTGAGCTTGATATATTACAAAATATTTTACTAGGGCTTCAGCTCTCAAAGTCGCTGTCTTAAAATAAATTTTTGGACAACTTATTTAAAATAAACAGAAAAGGAGTAAACAGCAAAATGGCTTATGAGTCAGACCAATATTAGGGCTGTTATAAATTGCAAAAAATAGAAAAAAAATTCATAGCGTCATAGTAAGCTCAAGTCAAAACTTTGTTTCACAAAAAGCAAATAAAATATACCAAATTTCGAAGTGTATGTAAAATGTAAAATTTAAAGCAAGTCAATTCGTAATATGAAAAAAACAAGAGCAGAACGTGCAAATCTAGCTTTTTGGCTTTCCTTTAAAAAGAATGTTATTTTGAATTTACTAATACGTAACAAAAGAGATTTGAAACTTTTACAAATGATTTGAAATGAAATTTACTCGATTTTTTTTTTTTTTTTTTTTTTTTTGGGTTAGTTTCTTCAATTCTCTATTTTTTTGTGGTCCTTGTTTGAGACAACAATAATAAAAAGGAGATGATGTTGAAGAACAAAGCGTTAAAAAAACGCATGTGTCATACATTTATAAATTACCAAAAAGACAAAAAAGGACGACAAATCAGTTAAACAGGGCAAAAGCGCATAATAATTTTGTTTGACACCCCAAAATAAAAGCAAAAAAAATCGTGGAAGATGAGAAAAAGATACTGAGAAAGAAAAACATAGCCGTTTTTCTTCTTTTTTTTTCTGGTTCAATTGTAATTTTTGTATTTGTGTTTATGCCTTTGACTGTTATATCGTTTGTTTGTGTATATTTGATTTTTTCTTTTACTTTATTTGTCTTTTTTTGAATACATATTTGTGCTAAAATTTGAATTTTTATCCAAATTTCTTTTTTTTTTGATTGTTTCTCAATGTGAGATATATATTATATATCTCGATTGAAAAACAATATATATATATATATATATATATATTATATATATATTTAAATTCTTTTATGCCACAAAATTATTTCTTATTCATTTAATCTAACTGTTCCAATTTATTTTAATTTCTTTTTTTGTTTTCCCCTTTTACAGATGTCTTTCATTTTTTACTTATTTTAAATTTGACCATGTTTTGTGTCGTGTTGATATGTAATGTTATTGATTTTTTTTGTTGTTTATTTTTTATTTGAATTTTAACTATTTGCATAATTTAAAAAAAAAAGAAAAGAAAAGAAAGATAGATTTTATTTAAGAAAAATAGCTGAAACGTAAAATAGTGGATGCGTGGTATTGATCAGTAATAATCCTAATAAAAATAGTTGTTGGAAGGAAAAGGAAATTACACGTAACTCAATAGATTTGTCGTTGGGAGAAGAAAAAAGTGGACAATAGAACAATTAGAAATTGTTAAAATAACTTAAATAAGAGTACTTAAAAATTATTAAGACAATAGTTTTTATTTTTTTTTCTAAACCCCTTTAAATTGAGGTAGGAAAGTTATTCTTTCTTGCAGAGATAAAAAGGTTGGTTAAACCAAGAGAATAAAACCGTATTGAATTAAATTATCCAACCAAAATAGTCAAAGCAAAAATTTCTCGCGCGCACTAATGCGCTACACATTACAATTTTTCGGACGCTCTACAAAATATGATTTTATTATAAATAAATGATAAAAAAAAAAGAAAAAAAAAAAAAAAGACCGCATTTGCAGCGCGTTAAAAAAAAAGAAAGATAGCCATTAAAACAAAACAATAGGTAATTCACATTCACGTACACATACAAAACAATAAATGGAAAATTTATTTTTGTTCTTCAGGCGAAGGACATACCTAAACCGTTCAATTCTGGCGAAACACAGCTCAAAGAAAGGTGATTAAGTTTGTTTTGTTTTTTATTTGAAAAGAGTACAGAGCGAGCAGAAGGTGGAATAACATGCGGTTGCTGTACGCTATTTACTGTGAGTTAAAACGTTTAATATGGGAGTTGCATTGATTGGATTGATCGGTTTTGAATAAATACATTGAATTTTTTTTTTTTTTTTTTTTATAGTTATTCACTTGAATTTTTATTATTATTCCAATTTATTTTTAGCAACAGCGGAAAAGATTAAATCAAGCGCTCTGTTTATTTAATCGGTGAGTTTTAGCACATTTGTTAAATATTTTTCCGCGCTGCTCAGGCGAAATCAATATATGTATATGTGGTTATAAAATCAAATTTTATTTTGAAATAATTTCAATTTTTTTTTTGTTGTTTACAACTTTTCACAATAGTTATTAATAAAATTTGAGTTATCATTAATGTTGTTGAAGTTCCGAGGCGGAGCTAAATTATGGTTTTCTTCTTTCATCATTACACCAGCTTAATTTTGCCGTTGCTCGATTTTTTGATGTGCCAATTTTTCAAATCTCAAAGTGTGTTTAAAATAAAAGAAAATATAGATTTAATTGCTATAATTGTACAATTTATTTTAAATTATTAACTTCGGATTAGATGTTTATATTTTAAGATTTGCATTAAGATTTGATGATTGTTTGTTGGCTTTACCCGTATTGCCTAACATTGTATAACTATGATATTTCTATGATTTTTTTTTTATCATTTATGGGATTTTATAAAATCCTTCAACTTTTACAAACTTTTTTTTCTTCTTTTTTTTTTCAATGTTTTTTTTTTATTGTTGTAAGTAATAAGTCAGAAAAAGGCATGTAAATTTCTAATTAGCGCCATTTATTTCCCATTTTTTCTGATTTATTTTTTGTTTATTTTCTTATAACAATGTTTGAGAATCTAAAATGCATATTGATTTTTTTGTTTTATTATTTTTTACAATTTATGCTTAATGTTTGCATGACGAAAATAAGTACACATCTGAAATTTTGCGTTTTTTTTTTATACATTAAATTGCTTAGCTATAGGTTTTGGTTAGAAGTGGTATGCGCGTTCAACAGTGCTATTTATATTATCTTAAATTTTTGAAATATTTATTTTGATAGTTCAACTTTATACAGTATAACTTTTGGATTTATATTATATTTTTTTTAATTTTTGTGTTTATTTGGAAGAATTTTTTTCAAAATTCTTTTTTTTTTTTTTTACTTTTGGCGTATCGTTTCTCGTTTCCGTTTCTCAAATATCATTTTTTTTTTCCAGCTTTTCTAGCTACAAAAATATTTGATGTGCTCTGTTGTGCCTTTGAGTGTTTTTTTTTGTAACCTTTTAATTTAAGGAAATAGTGGCGACTAAACAGATTTGAATTTAAGACTTGAGGAAGCGCTCAAAGCTAGTTTATCGAGCAGGTTTTAATTCTGTCTTGAAAGTTTACGCGCGCTAATATATTTCTTATGTGCTAAAATGATTGAACAATCAAATAGAAATCATCGGCAAACCAATTTAATCAAGTTATGGGCCCTGTAAGTATGCCGAAACGGTAAAATGAATTTTTTTTTACCAAACTATTTTGGTGTCAAAATAATTTAGTTTGCAATAAACATAATCGTTTAACAACTAAAAATTCAATGCACTTTGATTTAAATTGATAATTAGCTTTGTGTTTTTGGCAGAGTTCATATTTTCGTCTATTTTTACCAAAAATAAAAAGCCTATTATCTATAATTCTTTTTGCTCTTTTAACTTTTGCCTTTTTCTTTTATGCTGCGCTTTGCAGATTTTGAGACTTGCTTTTCAATTTTAGAATGCATTACTCCTAAAGGCTGTCAACTAAACAGAAAGAATTAAATTCTAGTAAAAAAAAACAAAACAATTGGCGGCAAATATACATAAAAGGTAGAATTGTGCGATTTGAAATTTAATTTTTTTGGCGATAAGAACAAAAAAAATATCCATTTTTAGATGCATACATTTAGCTAAGATGTTTTTCGGAATTTTTTCATTAATTATTTTTTTTACTCTGTTACACATAAAATTTTTTACTTTATGTGCTTTTTTAAGGACATTGAAATATTTTTTGACTTTAACACTGCCCATCGTCGATACATTAACAAATTTAGTCATATGAAACTTTTGCACTTTATTTGTCAGAGTAAAACAAATATCTTTTTTTTTTTTTTTTTTTATCAATAATGGTGATTTGAGCGTCGAAGATGAGAAGTCAGACAGACAAGCAGCTTTAAATAACAAACTATTCAATTAATTTATTGTAACACATTTTTATGTATGTTAATTTTGAGGAAGAGTGAAGGCCGCTGAGAGAGAGTACAGGTATTGATATAAACTTTATGACACGCGTTTATTTCACGCAATTAATTTAAAAAATTTTTCTGAAAACATTTTTGTATTTGGAATTAAATTTTGAACTCTGCAAATATTGCTTTTCTTTATTTATTTTGTTTACTGTTTATTTTTGAAACCCTTATTTTTCCACACAATGTCATGTATTTTTTATGTTTGATCGGCTTCTGCCCAATTAACTGTTCATGTTCAACCTAATCGCACTAGATTGAAAAACAATATGCGATTAATTTACACGGATTGCTTAATGTTTAATTTAACTATGCTTTTCTTGTTTGAAGAAATTTGGGCGGAAGAAATTTTTATTCCAAAATATTTTTTTGATAACTTTTTTTCAATTGTTTTAAAGAATGGCATTAGTGGTGGGAAGGAATATTTTTTATGCGTCATCATTGTCTTCTGATATTCCTTTTAATGTCGTACAGTTAGCTACTAATAGATTATTTGTTAATGCAATAGCGGCGTTAAGGTACTTTTGAAAATATTCTTTGATTTTCAATTTTCAAAAAAAAAAAAAAAAAAAAAAAGAGAGAGAGTAAAAAAGGAGTTCTGAAAAGGCGGTGACACGTGCATATGTGCCCCCAATTTGCCTAATAAAAAAAATTCAATAATAGGAGGAAAAACGGATATGTGGAATTGAAATAGCTGAAACTTACAAACTTTTTTAAGACAGATTTAAAAAGAGAAATTTTATTTGTTTTTTTTCTACCTCAGGTTTCAAATTGTTATATTATATAACTAAGCTGCTCGGACAAAAAGACAATTTTCCCTTACTTTATTTTGAACTTAATTTTGAAAACAAAGAGACCCAATCAAAATTTGCCAGAAAAATGTTTATATTATTAAAATTTTTAGCATGAAAATTTTTGGAGTATTTTGCTTTTAGGCAATACTTCGTATATTTTTTTATTAAGGCAGATTTATTAAGAACAAAATAGACGCAAGGCCAGAGTTTAATAAAGGAGCTAAGACGCTGAACGCTGTGTGCAAAACAATGTCCATATTATTGGTTATTAGTAGGTCGAGAATTTTATCTTTCCAAGTAGGATGTTTATTAAGTTTGCTTAAGGTTCAATAATAAAAGAGTTTTGAGAAAACAACGTTCAATTTTTGTGCAATTATAAATAAAAGAAGACCAATCAATTGCTGGAAAAAAAAAATTACCGTATACTATTAATGGAAAATTCACAGTAAGCAATTTGGCTAAGAGAGAGAGAGAAGAGAGAGAGAGAGAGAGAGAGAGAGAGAGAGAGAGAGAGAGAGAGAGAGAGAGAGAGAGAGAGAGAGAGAGAGAGAGAGAGAGAGACTGTTCAGTTTTTTTGGACTTCAAGTAATTTTATAGTTGAATTGGGGAGGAATAAAGATAAGAATTAAAACAACAACATAAACTTTCCAAAGTTCTTATTATATCAATAGCTGTGATATCAATATTTTTATCCATTGATGATTTTATTTGAGTTACACGCAGTTATTAAATATTTTGCATTCTTCACGAAATCAATTTGTCGGGGCGCTTAGTTTTAAGAATGCATTTTACTATACGCGGGGGGGGGGGAGAGAGAGGGGGCTTTTGATCACTTTGAACAGCCATACAATATACTGACACGGGCTATGCAAATGCAATCCCTTGCTCATCGGTCAAGTCATCGACTTTTTTTGTCCTTTTGGCTCTCCTTTCGGACAATTTCTCCCAAAAATTCAGGTAGACCCGAAATAACAATAGAATTAAAGGCGCTCTTTTTCTTGTTTGTCGACACAAAAATGTTAGACGAATAAAACTGTTGTTTGGCGAAGATTGGTTTAAGGACTTTAGTTATGCTCTCGACCAGTTTTGGTAGGAGCTGGCTTATTAGTACTCGTTCCTGGTTTGTTTGATGACTTGTATCAAACAGTTTTGAGGGAGAGAAAATTTTTTTTCTTTTGCTTATTATAAGAATTGATTTTTTTTTTTTTTTATCAAAAAGGGTCGGAGGCAAATTCAGAAATGACGACAAAAAAAATTCGGAATTGTGCTATATTATAATATTATTTTTGTAAAATTTTGTATAACTTTTTATTATTCAAATATGCTTTTTAATTTGTATTCTTAAGGTTATCCTTTTAATTATTTAATAAGTTGTCGAACGTCGATTTTTTTTAGGCCTATTGCATTGACACAACAATATTTATTATTATTTGTAGCTTGAATCAACAACAATTTTATCATATTGAATGATGAAAATTGGTGATGTTTTATGAATGTAATGAGTGATGAATTTCATACTCCGCATAAACGATATATACACGCAACGCCCGCCTCGTCATCATCTTCTTCAACGTCGGCTCTCGATTCTACGACGACTACTTCGAGGACGGGCATTTTTGAGGCAAGACGAAAATTGCGCATATTTAAAGAGCCAAATGTCAATAGTACGTCAATTTCACAGGTAAAATTCACGTTTCACTTTGTATTGTTCGTAACAGCAGAAAAAAAAAATAAATAAAAAAATCCCCAAAAAATGATTAACTTTTAAGATTTTTAAGATTCGTTTTTAAAATGTGTGTAATAAAAGTTAATTGGATTTAAGATTTAGAATATTTTTTAGACAAACACCTTTGAATTTTGTGAAAGATTTTTTGAACCGCTGTGGGGTTTTGAATCCAAAAATACATTCAAATAATTTAAAGTAATGCAGCACTTTGCTGCTCGCAATTTTGAGCCAAATCGTATTTATTTATTAAGCATACTTTAAATTCAAATAAATTTGTTTGCCAAAAAAAAAAAAAAAAAAAAAAAAAAAATAATTCAGCATAATATTCAAAATTTTCAGGTCTTTATTATTCATCTAATTAATATTTTTTAGATAGTTTGGACTAGGACAACGGATAATTACTTGAACGATCGAAAAAGTAGTTGTCGAAGTAGTGGAGCAAATTCGCAATTAAATAACGACGATTTAACAATTGGTAGAAGAGAGGGGTCGCCGGTTAGCGCAAAACTTAGCAACGCGTCTTGTACATCGCTTCCCTTGCCTATTTCTATTTTAACGGCACGTGGCGCCGACTCACCCTTGCCCTTAGACGCCCATCGTCGTCATCATTCACCAATTTCATCATTAGTAAAAACAATTACAGAGAGCGTTTCTTCTTTAAGTGACTCAAATAGTTATGAAAGTGTTAAACCGATTCAACCAGCGCGTGAATCCACCTTAATGTGTGTTGATGAGTATGCCCAGTCCGTTAGGAGGCCGAATACACCAGTCAAAAAAATTTCGAGCATATCAATCGACCTCAAAAGCATTGCCGACCTCCAACAGTTGACAGCTGCAAACGAAGAACATGTAAAATCTCATAACTTTGGTCTGTCAGAAGACCCATTAATCGAGTCACTCACTGAAGACGTAAAATCAACGATCTATGAGAAGAATATTGTTCAGCAGTCAAGTAATGCTGAACAGAACACGTCTAACGACAATTTTCTCATAGATTCACCAATCGTTTTGTGCCCCAACGTTGAACAATCATTTACTGTAAATTCAGAGGCTTCTCTAATGAAAAATTTATTAAAAATTGAAAGTCAAAACTTCAACGATGCAATAATGAGTGTCGACAATTTGGTCTATTCTCCAACTGAGTTAAAGCAGTTTTCATTGTTAATGTTTGTCCCCACTGTCAGTCAACTATATTCGTCTCCAGTTTCTGATTACTTAGGCGGCTGTGAATCAAATCAAGATTTACACGCTTCTGGTTCTTCTCCACATTCACATTCAAGTTCTAAATGGGGCATTATTATTGACACGGAAAATTTCGATATTTCTGACGAAAATTTGAAGACCACTTCTAATTCAAATCTTTTGCTGAGCCCTGTTGAAAGGGAATTATCAGAACTGACTGAAGCGTCTGCCAAATTTATCGCCACGGTAATTTTTTTTTTTTTTTTATTAATTTATGTTTGCTTGGATGGGTTAGGAAGTCTGATGTGTCTAAAACTGTGCTTACAATCTATCTAAAGTTAGCATTACAATTAAATGGTAATTTTTTTTTTATTTTGTGTCTCAATTCGAATATATTTTATGCCGTAAACAATTTGTCAATCTTATTTTAATAGCTATGCTAATACTAAGCGTGTTACCTAAATTTTATTATTATTATCACTTTTGTTGCTTGATTTAGCACCCCCAGCAGATCAACTTTCTCTCTTCTTGCAGTGGTTGTTTGATGTTAAGTCATAAATACGGGAATATTTGGCGACAGACATAGTTTGCTAATGATTAAACTTATTATTTTTTTAGAATGCATCTGGATCACCAATGCTAATGTCTTTTTCACCAATACAAGTGGACAACAACAATATTCCATCTATTAAAGATTCTTTGTCTCCTCTAATTGTGCAAGCACCGCTCAACGGCGTTTGGCGAATTTCCCAAAGCGATTCAAATTTATGTAAAACTTTAGCCAAAAAACTTTTTTCAATCAGAGAAGATAAGGGAGTTAGTCAACGTAATTTTACGCACAATATAAACGGGCAGTGGCCAAGATCGTTTTCACTAAACTCAATTTTGTTAAAGCAATATCATTATAACATTAGTGGTGACAATATATCTTTGTTAAATCTTCAAACTTCTTTGGACAGTATAGAGGTGCAGCTAGATGAACCAATTCAAACCGCTGCACATTTTCAATTCAGCAATTTGGTGCAAAATTTTGAGGAAAATCAATTTGCAAGCTGTGTTTTTGAAGTCAAAAAAAATTGTGCGGGTATAATTTTTTTTTTTTTTTTTTTTTTTTTTTTTTGAAATTTTTAGAATGAATTTATTGTCAACTATTAAATCTAATAGTTAAACATTTTTTAGGAGTGGAAAAAACTTTTTCTATTTTCAACGAACCGTCACTACAAATTGATTTGCAATTTACAAATGATATTGTAGTAGATGTTTCTCAAACTATTGTATTGAAAGCCGAGGAAGACATAGCTATAGTTTCGACTAATTTTGCAATGCCGACGGCCACCGTTAACGTGCACTTTTTATCAAACTTCTCTTTTTCGTCTCCAATTTTATTGACTGAACCACAGTTGAATGAAATCAGTTTGTTGGCTTTGAATACAGCTGCCAAAAGTGTTGACAATTTGTTGACGGCAATAACGGATACACAAAAAAAGACCAAATTAATAGCGGGTCCGCCGTTAAAGCAGCGTAAAAAGGTTCGACAATGTTTTAGTCAATGTGATGCGGCGTCAGCAAGGCGACCGTCCTCAACCCAAATTAGTGATGGGCTGGTCAGCAACTCTCCTCTTGTATCACCAATCCCTGGTCCTGAATTTTTTGCTGAATCTTTTATTATTGGCGCTGAGTCATCTTATTGCCTTAATAAAAGCGCAAATCATTTGCAATTAGAGAAGAAGTTTAACGACATTTTTTATTTGCCAAACAAAGAATTATCGAGAACTAAATACGAAAACGCTAAAAAGGTATATGCCGATTTGAATGACTCGACTGTATCAAATGCTATTTGTTCAATAAACAGTCCAACAGCAGACGCCTATCAATGTTTCAATGATAGTATGCTTAGCAGTACTGTAGATCTTACAGAGTCGACACCTTGCTTGGCGCCAAACTTTAAATGTGTTCAGCGACTGCGCTTTAATATTGTTCAAGTTCGCGGTTTTGTTATGGAATCACTATTGTGCGGTGTTAGCGCTAGCAGCGCGCCACGCGGGCCTACCGGCGAGCTTACGCTAACAAATGTACAATTGACTTCCAATGTGATGTTTGACGCAAATGAAGTTTTTCAAACATCCTCTGTTCAAGCGGCTTCCAAGTTCGTTAATTTTTTCATGTATTTGTGAAGTAACATTTATTTGTAACAAAAAAAGTACCCCATTTAAAACATACCATTCAAAGCAAAAGATTTGTTAAAATTTTTTTTTAGCTGTATTTTTGGTGAAGAATCAATAACAGAACTGCCTTCGAATTTTTATGCTCTCCACATAATTTTGTCAGAAACATGCGACGGAGCACGGATTTGTCGACCAATTGGACGTGTTACTGTGCGTCGCCGCGAATTGCTTGAAACACCAGAAGCTTTTGCTGATACATGGCTACCGATTACTCGAATTCAAGGGGTCCCATGCACAGAAATATTAGGCGATATGTGTATTGATACAAACTTCGACGTTTCATCAAAAGTCTTTACAATGGAGTATGATTTTAGTGCCAAAACAATTCGGTTTTATAATTCTATTTTTGCATATTTAAATACATATATGTTTGTCTTACAGCAATATTTATTACCAAAAATTTTTTATTTTTTTTTAACAAATTATTACCAAAAATTTATTATTTTTTTTTAACAAATTATTACCAAAAATTTTTTATTTTTTTTTAACAAATTATTACCAAAAATTTTATTTTTTTTTTTTTTTTTTTTTGTATTTGAATTTGTTTTTAAATTTTTTTCAATTTAATTTATTATTTAAAGTTTCTTACGCTACTTAATTTTAGGGTGCTAGACTACACAGTGTGGTCATTTAAAAGTCAAACTACTTCACATTGTCATACTCATTGTCAACCCTCTAACCGGACATCGACAACTGTTTCTACTGCGGGACAAAGTCGAAGCCAGTCTAATTGCAATCGGCCTAATAGCAAATCGGGTGAAGCAAAAGATCCTTTATTTTTTTTTAATGAAAGCCTATGCTCTATTCCACGCGGTCGATTATTTCTTCGTGTGTGCGTGTCGTCGGGAAGTGCTCAGTATTCACCGATGAAAAAAATACGAATTATTGAAAGCCGAGGCATTGACAAAGTCCAAATGGATTGTACACAACTTTTAACGCCGATAACTGCATCATCTACTGTAAAGGCGGATGTAATGAATGCACAGCATCAGTCAACCTCGCGTCCACCTTCACGTTTGCCTCCTCCCAGACCACCGCCTCCTCGTTTGAATGTGAACAAAATTAATAAAGGTTTTTTTTTTTTTATTGTGATAATTTTTTAGGTGATTCCTGAATTTTTTTCTATTCTAAGATGACTATCATTTGCAAAATTATTTTAAGCTGCATTTTTAAAATGGTTTGAAATTAAAAAGTTTCGTTTTTTCATAATAATAAAAAAAAAACCCATAAATTAGTAATTTTAATGCAAAATAATGTAAAAACTTTAATTTTTTTTCGTTTAGAAAACGCTGCAATATTAGAACAGCCGTCTGTTTCTGCATCTACTTCAAGTAACTATGAAACTATTGAAAATGAAATTTTGTTATCTCGTAGCGGTAGCGCAAAATCCCGCCTTAAAGCTAGGAGTCGTTTGTTTAGCAGCGGCTCTGCGTCAAAATCAAAATCTCACAGTTCTTCACCAACTGTTTCCTTTGAAAACCCATTGTTGGCCAACGTATCGGTATTGCCAGGAGACGATGATCTAACAGGTTCAACAACTTCGGGCAGTTCTTCAAGGGCAAGTATTTACTGAATCAAAATCAAACAGAAATGATGACATTAGCCAAAAAAAAATTTAAATATATTTTTAAAAAATATTATCATAAATGGTTTTGTTGATTAAATAAAACTCATAGCTGAAATTACATGTCGAAAAAAACAATTTTAGAATAAACCGCATAAGTCTTCAACACTGCCCAAATCGTGTACAGTCGATGGCGCTGACCGATCAAAAGCTCCTTCAATTAGAAACATATCAAAAAGAGTGTCTATACCAAAACCGCCTAAACATTCGTCGAAGGACGTTGAAATCTATGAAATTTTAGCAGGAAAAAAACAGTGCCGAAAAGTTAGTCACACCAGTGTTGGCAAAAAAGCATCAAATCTAAATGAACACAAATCCGAGCGTCAACAGAAACCGGCAATCAAATTGCGCCTAAATATAAAAGTTTATTGTGATTCAAATATGGACGAATCGTCATACTGTGGCTATGTTCGAGTTCCTCTGGATGAAAATACAATGTTGCCCAAAGACTTGCCGCTGGGACCAAACTGGTTAGTTAATATTTTTAAAATGTTTAAAAGCTAAAAAAAAAAAAAAAAAAAAAAAAAACTTTATAGTTGGCATTCAATTTTACTTAAGCATTAGGACAAAAAGACAAAAACACAAATTTTATGGCCTTTTTGTCTTTTGGAGACCTTTCAGAATATTTCGTTCAAACTTTTACATTTTGCAATTGCAATCACAAAATAAAATTGAAAGCTAACTTATTTACAAAAAATAAAAGACGCTGGTTAAAATTTTTCTTATTAAAATGAAAACGTTTTTTAAGATTGAAAAACACGTCGCTTAAATAAAAATATTATATTATTGTTTGTTTTTAAATATGACATAATACTTTTTGTAACAATTTTATTAATGTAATCTTGACTTGATTAGTTCTAACATAACATTTTGATAGCCAATTAGCCAATGAGGCAGAAAAAAGAAAAAAAAAAAAAAAAAAAAGCAAAAAATAAATAAGCATAATTTTCAACGAGAAACACTTTCACATACAAAAAAAAATCATAAATCAATATTTTGTAATACATAAACATTTTACACACATGCATATACACGCTTACACATTTATATGTATAACAATTGGCTGGCGCTGAAAACAAAGAGATTTGCTTTCGGTTGTCAGTTTTATATTTTATATTTCCATTTTTAGTTTTTTTTTTTTTTTTTTTTATTCTTTTGAGTGGTTAAAGAGTTAAAGCTGATTGTTTAGTTTTACAGGTTGTTGCAAAAGTTAATATTTATGTTTAAGTACACCTCCGTCCATTGTTTTTATTAGTGGATTTTTTGGTATAATAATTTTAGGTTTTTTTTTATTAAAGTTAAACAGTTAGTGCTTGGACGAATAGTCTTCTAATCTAAACAATCGGCAAACAAAACATTCGTAGAGTTGATTTTTATCGGCGGATCTAATTAAAAATTAATTCATTTATTTACTGCAAATGTCGTTTTTCATAGTGTTGATTTAGTATTAGTATTTCAAAATTATTTTACAAAGGTTTATGAGACTTGTTTTAAGTTTTATAATTCGATGGTTTGGTCTTAAGCTAAAATACAGCAATATTACTTGTATTATTTTTTTTAGTTATAATTTACTCTAAATGATGAAAGCAAATAATTAAGTATTGCCAACACAAACCATTTTTTTTTTTTCAACAATTTTGCAAATTTTTTTGATACTCAATCTTTTTCGCAAATGCATTACCATTTTAACATTTCGTTGACAAAAACAAAATATTTATACATATGTATAAATATATATAATTTGAAAACTTTTAACTTGAATTTTAATCAAAGTTCTTCTCACAAGTGTTTACTTAACTTAAGAATATATATATTTTTTTTTTCAATAGCTAGTTAATTTCCGAATAATAGCCTTAACGGATAAGTTTTTAATGGATGAAAACTGAGTGAAATAGCATTGAGCACAGATTGGCGGTGTTTTTAAGTTTCTAAAAATTTCTTTTGCATTATACCAAATACTGAGATATTGTTTAGAGTATTTTTTTTTTTCTCGTCCCCGCAATTGTGATGTGACGTTTTCTCTTGTAAAATCATAGGATCACAGCTATTTAGCCGAAGCAATAAAATTCGAAAATGAGCGATTAAGAGAGTTGAGTAATGTTTTTAAATATTTTTTAGCTAAATTTGTACACTCATTAAGCATTAATGTTTTATTTGGAACATAATTTACATTAAACTGCTTTATTTTTTTCAGATAATAATAACCCCATTTTCATTGTCATACTTTGAGCCTAATAATATAATAACCGAGTAAAAATACTGTAAACTCGATTTCAATAGTATCTTCAAAAACCCAATTTCTAAATAATTTTTGATTTAATTTTAAGTATGTGCTAAATTATTTTTCAGGTTTAATTGTATTTTTGGTTAACCCATTAAATCATTTTGTATTTAAATTTGTCACAAAAACAATTAATAATTTAGTGGAATAAAGAGAGGTGAAAAATAGTGTTTTTTTTTATGCTTTAGGATAATGTTTTTTGTGTGTTAAAAGATTTCAATAAAAAAAGCTATTTTAATCGTATTTCCGGATTTCCGTTTTTTTCTTCTTTTTTTTTTAAATTTTAGCGTTTATTAGATTTATGAACAACTTTTTAACCTTTTATACGGTGCTGAATTTGGCCCCAGCCAATAATGGTTATTTTTACTGTTTTGTTATAATTTTATTATCAAACAAACCCTTATTTTATATAGCATTGTCTGAATATGAGCTAAGGTTTGTTATCCATATTGATGTTGATTAAGCTTTACGATATATATATACAATCCAAAAGTCATTTTTGAATAATGTTTTAGCTTTGAACTTTTGCTGTTTTTTGTACACGTAATGTTTACCACAAACTGTACAAAATTTTAATAAAATTGAAAGCAGCGAGAAAAATAAATTTTGATATTGGAAAATATCAATTTTGTTGAGTCCTCAAAATTTTTTTCAAAATTCAATAAATTTTGCCGGCTTTTTACTTTGTATGAAATTGTATAAAGCTTTCAATTTTACTAGGCGTTCTACAATATTGAAATAAAATGAATTTAATTTATGTTTAATTTCTTAAAATTTTTCTTGCTCATAGCTTCAAAAGTTTTTCTGCTAGGCGCTGATTTTTATTTGAGTATGTTTTAACTACTCCGTATTTATATTAAAATATATATGCTTTAGGCTGACTCAAAATTATTTCAGTCTTTACATACGCATGAGTTAAAAAATATCTTTTTAACTCGAATACATACTTTTGTACTAACATCTTTGACAAAATATTGCAAAAAAAACAATTTTATTACTTCCGGAAACATAAAAATAATGTTTTTTAAATTTTGAAAAAAATAACTATTTTTAGTTGTAATAAACGAAATTATGTAATTACTTTTCTTTTCTTTTCTTTTTATTTCTAATTGTCTAAATGTTGCATTTAAGCTTATTAAGCTAATACTTTAAATTGCAGCTATTATCAATTTTTGGGTAATTGGATAACGCTTAAATAAAGTTATCGTTTTTTTTTAAATACTGTTGGCCAAAAGCCAAAGTTTTTATTTAATTTGTTTACTAAACACAAATCAACAGGCAGTAATTTTCATTTTCGTAAATCATATCTGCTACTCTATTTTTTTTTTTAAATAGAGGATTAACACGTCCTCTATTCGCTTTGAAATTATTCTACAATTATTTCCCACATTCTATTCCACTAATCTCTATAGCGGTATTATTTTTTGATGTTTGTATGCTATGTGTTAGCTTTTATTGCAATATTTGTTGTTAATAAAAATCTTTAGTAATTTTTTGAGTTATGTAATACTAAATTTATATTACACTATTTTAAAGCACTGTTGCATGTTTTTTTTTAAAAATATTATATAATGTGTAAGCAATTGAATTTTTTACTTTGGAATTGTTGAAAACAAAAGGTATTTAGTGTAATATTAGACTAATCAACCAAAAGCTTTTAAAACCATTTTGCAGTCATTTAAGACTTTACTTTCAAATTTTAAGAAACTTTTTATAAAAATGTAAAAGCCCAAACTCTGTTTAATTTTTAGATTTAGATTAAATTGCTTCTAGCAAACTTTTTTTTTGTTACTTAAACTTTTCAACGTTGGTTGACTGTTAACCAACAAATTTACTTGTTTTTAATTATACAGAAATTATCAAAAAAAAAAATATTGTTCTATGAACAAATTATTAATTCAATTTTTTTTTAAAATTTGTTTATGATTTTTGAGGGCATTTTCAGACATTGCAACATTTGTTTTTTTATATTTTGTTGCCTTTTAAACTTGTTTTATCTAACACATTTTTTTCAATCAGTTGGTTTGTGTTTTTTCTTTAACGTCTCAAAAATTATGTCGTAATAATTACATTAAGTGTTGTTTTAATTTGCTTCTATTATTTAGCATTCTCTATTGCGCCTTCTTTCTGCCAACTCAAAAAGTAATCCGTTTGTCTATGATTCTATTTTCAAGTAATATATTTCAATGAAGTTATTTGTAGACTTTGCAAAGTCTACAAATAACATATTTACAATAATTATGATTTATATGAAAACGTTTTACACAAAAAAAAAAGAAGAAGAAGAAAAAGAAGAAGAAGAAGGAGTTGCCGTAAAACAGTTGTTGTTCGATTTTCGTTTTTATATTTAATAAAACAATTCAAAAATGTTTATAGTTATTATAATTGAATAATCATATTTAGGCACACATTAGTATTTTCAATACTTAATTTTTTTGCTGCAAATTTTTGTTTATGGTTTAGTAGCACAATATAACCCTATTGGAAATGTTTTTTTTTCAAGTCACCGATTTGTCTCATGTTTTTTTTCATATTATTAAAAATAACGTATATATAAAAAAAAAACAAAAAAAAAAAAACAACTCTTTTATAATACATTTTTTGAAGAAAAAAAAAAGTTATAGGCGTTGTCGAATTTGCATTACTGCTTGTCTTGGTGTGTTTAAGTATTATAAGACAGTGTTTATATATTGTATATATATATATATATATGTGTGTGTGTGTGTGTTTTGCTATTGACGATTATTGTTATCTATTATAAAAAAAATAATAAGTTTTTCTTTTTTAAAAATAGATAAGAAAAAGAGAAAATAAATTATATTCGATATAATGAATTTAAAAAATATAAGGTAAGGCATACATACTTGATTGGCTAGACAAATGACAGTAGTGCTTGCCCATTTTGTAGAGGCATAGAAAGCAAAAAAAAGTTTTAAAAAGGAAAAGCCGCTTGTACAACACAATGGAATACAATTATTGTTAAGATAAGAAGATGGAAAGCAAGCACAACAATGGGAAAATGAGCCTTTTATAACGGATAACACATGTGTTTTATTAAAAAAAAAAAAAAAGAAGAAAAAAGAAGGATATGTGTGTGTGCACTTTTTTCTCTTTTGCCGTCCACCCAAAATACATTGGCTCAACTGATGTTTTCTTTTATTATTATATTTATAATTTTCTGCGAATTTCCTTTAATTCCAACAATTAAACGTCATTTTCAATTAACTCAATGTGTGTTGTTTGATGCTATTTTTGTTTGTTATTCCGTTAACATTTGCTTAAAATAATTGGACGCCACCGGAAGTAAAGAATTAAAGGGGGGAATGAAAAAAAATTTAATAAAGTTAATTTGTAATTGAATTTTGTTGAATGTTTTACATATTTAGCGTAGAAAAAAGAAATTAAATCAAGTAAGTCAATTTGGCCAAAGCGAACTGAAAACATCTGAATTGACCGTTCTTATTTTTTGACTTTGTATGATTTTTTGAACAAATATTTTAGTTTGTTAAAAAAATTTTTTACTGATTAATACAATTTTTAGACGATGTTTAGGAATACTTAAAATTCAATGAGGTGTTGTGTGTATAAATATGATGTTGCAAAAACTGTAGGAGGATTTTAGTGACTTCAATTAAAAGTCGTTGCCATTTTGTGTTGTGGAAATGTTATCATTTATGGCGAAAATAGTTTTTTTTGTTACTTTTTAAAACGCATATGTTTTGCTCAAAAGCCTTTTTTTTTTTTTTTCAATGAACTCACATATGTTTTGATGAATGTGGATTTGTGTGTGCGTGCGATTCGATGTTTGAGAAAACTTATTTTCTGGGCAAAGAAAAATATCATTATTTCTATTTTATTTTCCGGCTAATCATAATTTATTGTTATTATTGTTTGGAGACTTTGAAATCATTTACCATACTTTTACTGATCATTTTTAAGCATCAAATGTCGTCTCGCTGCTACTTATGCATAAAGTTTTATTGAATTTTAAAAGTAATAAATATATATAACATTTACTATCCAATTTATTAAAATTATTTATTGATATCATAAATTTAGTTTGTGAGGACAGTATTGACGTTTAAGTTTGTGCTTTAATTATTATGTCTAATTTTGTATAAATATTTGGTGTTTTTGGCACATATAATAATTTTTCTTTCAACATAAATATGTGTATGATTTGCCTCAAACATTTTGCTGTGTGTTGAATCAATTCAAAAACAAACCGATCTAATTAAACTCTGTTTAGGTAGTTTTATTGAAAAAACATTGAGCATTTTTCAATTAGTCTGATAATTTTTTTTTTAGGTCAAATATTATTACCCCTACAAAAAAATATCATTATTTCTTTTTATTTTTATGGCTAATCATAATTTATTGTTATTATTGCTTGCAGCTTTTGTATTTAAATCAATCAAAAAAAAAATTGATTCAAAATGGTTATTTTCATTTTTTGTTTTTATCATAAAGGAAAAATTGGTATGGTGCAAAAATAGCTTCTTTATTAAGAATATTCTTGTTTAAACCTTATTCTGACTCTCCTTTTCTTTTTTTAGCTATGAATTTATAAACTTTGAAATTTGAGTATTTTTTTTATAGTTTTGTTTGCATATTTTGAAATTTTTCAACGTTTTAAAATAAGAAAAAAAATTTTCGATTTTTTAAACATTATAGTGCTATTTGACAAGCTGTGTTTTTTTGTGTGGAAAAAAGTGGAGAGAGAAAGGGAATACGATTTTGATCAATGTTGGAAAAACAAAACATCCGGTCGTATTATATGTATACATTACATTTGTATCATTTTTTAAATTTAATATGTATTTTTGAATTTTTTGCACTTTTTTTTTTACAAAATACTATTTTTAAAAGTTTCAATCCAATTATTTTTTCGGGCTGAAAAAATTTTTTTATAATATGATTAATTGATTTCTGTTCTGTTTTTTTGCATTCTCATACAGCACGTCAACTCACATCAAATGTTAACTCATGACAGTCAACCTGCGCCAGGTCAATTCAACTGCTACGGCCTTGCCGTACTGCAGTTAGGGCGTGCATGAGTTGATTGTCGCTAATTGGCAAATTATCTCATACAATAGAGTTCTAATTATTCATTATTAATCGTATATTACTCACATATCATCTTCTCTTATTATAAATAGATATGTATAGCCTTTCACTAGTGTTTTATAGAAGAAGCTACAGCTTATTCCGCCTAATCTTTACACAGTACTTAATTTTCCAAATATCTTATTATAATTGATGGAGTTTCAAAAAATATTATTAGCCCACTGCTCAATAAATTAAAAGTGACGTGTTGTTATAAGCAGAGCCAAAAACATTCTTGTTATGCATTCCTTCTACGCCTTTATTGTTTGTTGTAAAATGTTTCTGAGCTGAGCTATTTCGAACAATTTGAACTTCACTTTTAAATAGCCGAAAAAAATTTTTTTGGCTTTTGTTTTTTTTGCAAAAATTAAGACTCCTCCAAATATTTGTTGCGTGAAAACAAACCAAAATAAATTTGCTGAGCCAAATGTGTAAATAAGCAAAAACTTTATTGAGTTATTATTTTTGTTTCAAATGTTATAATAGCAATTAGCAAAAATAAATTGTATTATAGTTCTTATATTTTTTGCTGCAAATGTGTTATTCATATATGTTTTATATGCCTAATTTTGTTATGTGTTTGTAGTCTTAGAAAAAACTGAGGCACGTTAGTTTCACTCCAGCTAAAAAGGAGTGTCGATACACTACAAACGGCTCAGAGAATCATATTTAGAGACTAAAATTACGGTCACGGGGTTTTTCGGGGACGAAAAAACGATTAATCAAACCAATTTTTGATAAAACCTTTTTAGAACCCTGCATAGGACCAGGACCAGGATCCTATTTTCAAAAATTTCGAAAAAGATATCATTTCAGATCAAAAATTTACAAGAAACTTTAGGTTATAATACTCAAATTTTATATATAAGAGTTTCTAAGTATAAAAGGTATCAGCTAATTTATATTTAACACGCATTGAAATATCATTGTGGCTCGTCAAAGTTTTGGTCGATTTTAGAAGACACATTTTTTTGAAAAAAAAAATGCTTGCTTTTGTGTAAATTAAGGTATTGGCAAAAACAACATAAAAATAAAATCATAAACATATATACACACGTAAGCCTCTTGATTGGGTCGTGATGAAATACATGTTACAGAACCATTAAGAAAATCTGCTGAACTTTAATCAAATTGAGGTATTTTTGCACTATAACATTTTTTTAGGCCTTTTGCATTCACAATTTTAAACACAAAACATTAATTAGAATACTAAAAAGCGTGCATGTTGTCATCCGCCTACAATCCAACTTTTAAATTAAAATTTGCAAATTTGTTACATTTACCGTATCCAAATTTACTCAAAAGTTCCATTATATATCCTTAACATCTTTAATCAATAATAAGCAAAAAAAAAAAAAAAAAAAAAAAATTAAATTCAGACAAAAATGACCAATGCCTTTCATTGTTTTGTTTTTTTAAATTTTAACTAATTAAAAAAATCAGAGTTACAGCTTTAAAATTTTAAAAATTTTCCACACTCATATTATCATAAAGCGTAAGGATAAAAAAAAAGAAAAGAAGGAGAGGTCGACAATGTGGGATTAAAGTTTAATATGATTTTTTTTTTTTTTTTTTTAGAAAATTATTTTTGATTAAGAGGTGTGGGTGGATGGTCCGTACACTCATATTATTAATATAATGATTTATCTAAAATAATACGAGCAGAAATGCGAAATTTCTTTAAAAAAACCCATTAAAGAGGAGTCATGAAGAAATACAAGTATTAAAAACATAAGGAAAATCTGCTAAACTTTAAGCCATATTTATTTAACTTTTATGTCTGTTTGTAATTTTTTCTATATATATTTATATAAAATATATTGCTTTGAATGAGTGCGTTTTGTATATTGTCGCTATATTTTTCTTTAAATATTTTTTCAAAAGCCAAAAAAAGTGCTAAAGTTAGTGTAAGAAGAGCGCAGCGATTTTTACGCATTGCTGTTGAAATTGTCATATAATACGCATTCCGATGTCCTCAGAATGACCAAAGCCCAAAGGGCTTTGGTTTGTTCTTTGAAACTTTTTTTTGCAGTAAATTGGCTTTTAGTCCTATTATGTTGTAGAAAAAAATATTTTTTGTTACTACTTTTAAATACTAATTTTTGAATAAATTATTTCTCATATTTTTGTTGTTTTTTGTAAAGCTTTGGTTTGTAATTATATGCCGTCTTTTTGATGTTTAATCATTTTGCAAAACAGTTTTAACAAAAAAAAAACTAGAATTATTTGTTATTTTTTTGACATATCCTTAACGTTGTTTTAAAAATTTTTTGGTCTTAATTGGTAACATAATTTTTAAACATTAAACACACATATTCAATACAATGATTTACAATGACTAAAAATGCAAAACTTTTGCAATTTTCTGTACATATTTTATCTGCATACCAACTGTGCATAATGTCATTACAATTAATCCACAAGCGCAACAGTTTAAAAGTTTAAGCGCTTCACATTGTATAGCTTTAATTTATTTGTTGGTAAAATACATCAACATTTCATTTGCAAGTTTTTTTTTTTATAGGTTCAATATTAAGTCGCGTTCCACTCCGAATATAGCAACAACAACGCGAACTGAAGAGACTTTTTCAGAACCAAAGATATCGACGAAAAAGATTAAGGACTACGCCGTCACGGCAATTGTATCGCCAAAAATTGGGCGGCAGGCGCAAAAAACATTGTTACGCTCCCCGCCAACAACAACAACAACAACAACAACAACAACAACAACAACAACAACAACATCAACAACAACAACAACAACAACAACAACAGTGCCATCGAACAAAGAACAATTGCTTCCACATCGTCAATTGACAACGGAGCAAACGGCGTCAAAACATTTTCGGCATTTTTTGACGCCCTCCACATCGACTAGCGTTGTTCAATGTAATTTATTTGTTTTTTTGTAATACTTAACGCTTATATTTATAATTATTTAGATGTTGAAGACGATGAAATAAAAGCGCTTCGCAATGGGCCGTCTTTGATTTCATTGCGCGGGCTGCTCGGCGGTTGTCACAGTGCTAATCAATACACCCGGAATAAAGACTCCACGATTAATTATCATACTTCGTCGTCGTCGATTAAAAGCGGACCTACGAAAACCGGTAAACCATTGATTTTTATTAATTTTGTTAGAATACTACTCGGCTCTTTTTGTCTTTGCATTTTTGCTTCAAAAAAGTCGATTGTTACAGTTAAAGCAAAAACTACTGTAGCGTGCATTTCTTGTTGTTATGATTTTATTGATTTTATTGTTATTTTATAAAAATTAAAATGCTGAAAAGAATCAATTAAAGAAAATATTTTGCATCAAAAATCAAATTAACTGTACTTATTAATTATTGATCGAAAAATAAAAATATAAAGCTTGAAAAAAACTTTTCAATAATTTTTAAGGATCGGTAAGTTTTTTTTGTGAGCTGATTGGATTATGCTCAAACACGTCGTATCATTTTCGTCAGAATTGTGTACCATTCAAAAGGCTCCTTTAAGTTTAACGCTTAAAAATGCAATTTATTTTGTTTTATTAAGGATTTATGTAGAATAATATAAAGATTTATTGTTAATGTCTGTGTAACTACAAAGACACTAAAATGCCGCCATTTTTGTGGCGCCGCTCTTTTTTGTCATTTACCAATTGCAATATTTAGTTATTCGAAAAGATGGTAGCGGTTCTATTACAATGGAAACTACTAACATGACAACGGCTACAGTAACGGAAAAAATTGGCGAAATGAGACTTCGACTATGGTTTGTTCATATTATACAAATGCGTTTTTTTGATATCATTATTATATTTTAGGTATAGTATCGATGAAATTTTGCCTTTTGTACATTATCAACCTTTATATTCGAATCTCATTAATTCGCTTAATGTCAAGCCATATTCTTCCTCACTTACCTCACTTTTAGAATATTTACCGGTTTGTTCATTTTTACAATCATTTAATTTATTGTTCATAAAAAAAAACCCATAATTGTCATAATTCAGGTTGACATGGAAAATATTGCCAAACCGTTAATGAAAATTTTTGTTCATGCAAATAAAATTCGACAATTCTTTCGACTGCTATGTGCTCAATATGTTTCTAGTTGCCAGTAAGTTGTCCTTCGAGTATTAAGTATTTTGTTTATTTTGGGTCTTCGTTTCTTGATTTTTAATTATATGCATATTTATAAATTGCTATGGATATCAAACATATTTCAGTGATGTAAATACTCTCTTTCGTAGTCAATCGATGGCATCAAAAATAATGTATGAATTGATGAAATTTGTTGGCCATGAATATTTAGTGATCTCATTGAAACCACTCATCGACTTGGTTAGTTTTTTTTATACCTTTTATTATTATTTTTTTATTTTCACCGCCTATATGTTTTCACTTTACATATATGTCTTTATTCAGATATATGCGGAACGAAAATGCTGTGAAATTGATCCTTCAAAACTTAAGTCTGGTGATTCGCTTGATTACAATCTGGTAAATATTTTTTACGCAATTTTTAGTCACATTCATCAATTCATTACCCATTGTGTTCATCAATGTGTACGTTTGTAGCGCAACATCACAGTGTATGCGGAACTAGCGTTTAGTCGCGTTGTTGACCCACAACAACGTTGTCCCAAGGTGTTGCGTGAGGTTTTTGCCGAGCTCCGCGATGTCGTTCAAGACCGCTTTCCGGGACGTGAAGACGTGGCGCGTCTTGCCCTCTCTTCCTTCCTCATTATGCGATTTTTTGCTGCAGCAATATTAAATCCAAAACTATTCTCTTTGAAACGTGAAGCGCCGGTAAATATATTTAAAGCGATTATTGAACATAGTTAGAAAATAAGCATTTCAATTTTAGGACGCAAATGTCTCTCGGACGCTGGTTCTTGTGTCTAAAATTTTACAACGTTTGGCCAATTGTGTGGTCTCTGCGCATCCGTTAACAACAAAAGAGCAATGGCTAACGCCCGTATTATTGCGATTTCTTGATGACTCTCACAAATCGGCAATGATTCGTTTTCTCGATGGAATATCCACCACTGCGGAGTCCACAACGGAGGACAATGTAGACGGCACGAAGCGTTTGAACAACAATGACGAAAACCTTTCACCGTCACTAAAACAGACCACGCAGGAACAACCGGTATTACTAAAACATGGGTAATTTTTTAATTGATTATTTTTTGATTTTCAAAGTATTTTAAAGTAAAAATTTAGGCATATGATTGAACGGCGTTGCGGTTCGGACAAAAAAAAATCATTCAAAAATTTAATTCATCAGAAACGTCGTTATGTTGTTCTTACTGAAACGCAATTATGTTGGCAGAAGGTCAAAGATTTTAACGGAAGCATTTCCAATTTACAGAAACAGCAACAAAATTTTAATAATGTAGCGACGAGCGGCGCCGTCGCCCAATTGGAGCATAAAGGCCATTTTGCACTTGCCGAAATTACTTCCGTCAGTCCGTTGACCGACGCCAAGAACAGTTTTCGAGTGGCAACACCTTATTCCGAAGTGCATTTTCAGGCAAGCAGTTCCAACGAAATGAACGAGTGGTAAGCAACTTTACTGAGAATAACAATTGTTGTCAGATTGTTGTAAAATTAAATTTTAATTAGGCTAATTCTAATTCAAAAACAACAAAGGCGCCACATTATGTTGCTGAATCGATTGCCAAATGAAATCGGTTTTAACAACAACAGTTACTCACCGTTCTATGACATTGAAGTGGCCAAGGTGGACATGGAGCGTGAAATGCAGATTATGCACTCCCACCTCTACGACCATTTCGACACGTTGTGCAAATGGAAAAGTATTTTGGAAGGCGATCAGACCGCAATTCTTCATCAATTCCAAAAACATCTAACCGTGCAACCTCATCATCCAACCAACATTCCAAATTCCGCGTCGGCGCCCAGCTTGGCACACACGTTGGTGAATGATGCGGCTTCAGCGTCAACATTAATGACGTGTAGCGCGAGAAGTGAGAATTGCGCTGTCCGCGGCGGCGACAAATCTTTTGCGTTGTTGCCGTTAGAAAAAATTTTTCATTCAACGGTATTTTTAATTTTCGTTAAAAAAAATTTTTTGACCTTAAATTGTTTTGCAGAATACAATTGGCGAACGTGAAGCTTGTTTGGCAAAGCTTTATGAAACCATTGTCACAACACTTTCAGCCATACAACAAATCGAAAATACTCATCAAACTGCCAAAAAGCTATCCGTGCAAATGCGGGTAATTTCTTTTTTCATTTCCCCCCCCCCCCCCCCCCATTTAAAAAGACGCTTCTTTCATCATTATCATTGCCATAATCAATTTAAATTTAGCTTTTACGCCAACAAAACAGTTTTCAAGCAATGGACGAAATCCTTCATCCCACAAGTGGAACAACTACGTCCTCCAACACCAATTTTGGGAACACCGCAAATTCTGGTTCCACAAATTTGGACTCGACCACAGCAGCAGCAGCCGCAGCCGCAGCAGTTGGTTTTACGGGTCAAAAGTTGGTTGACAACGAAAATTACTTGCATCTGCGTTCTGGTTTTAAGCGCGTAAAAAAGTCGGTTGCCGCCGACTCGCCGCCCTTTAAGCCGGCAGCAATCTAGCCAATTTACAATTTACGATTTTAATTCTCTTTCTTCCGTTGATGCTTTCCATTGCGATTTACAGCGACAACTTGTAATTTTCACTCTTATAGTGAGACGCCAAAACTAATCGGTTTCTAATTGATACAATATTCAGCCATAAAACGTTTAGCTCAACCCTTTTTCCGCATTTAAACCCGAATTATGCCAGAGATTTATACATATGCGATTTATAACCTTCTTTTTATTATCAATATTTGTTTTTAATTTAAGTTTACTTCAATGTTAATTTTCATAACCTTTTTATCAGTGGCTGTAAAAGACGGATCTATCAGACCAAATTTTGGTTGAAAAATAAGCAAAAATTTGTTAACAGAATACATTGATTAGACTGACTGCTTGTCTAACATTTTGTCTAACGAAAGACCCATTGATTTTTTGTTATTACTGCAAAGTTTACAAAAGACAGATTTACTGAGGCATTTTAACGGCTCGGTTTGAAATGCCATCCAACGGTTCAAATTTTTTGAAAGCATCAAAAAAATTGTTTTTGATTGATTTCTTTGATTTGATTAAACTAAAATAAATTTTTTGTGTATAACTCTGAGTATACAAGCCATCGGTCTATACAATGTATCCTTTCCTTTTCGTTTTTATTATCGAAATTTTGGTTGATTAGGCCAGTTTTCCACAACTCTCTTTTTCTAAAGGTTTCCTTTTGTTTTTCTAAAAAACAAAAACAAGTGTCAGGCATTTTTTTACATTCAAATGGTTTCCAATAAGTATTTTTGTTTTATGAACAGAAAGCACATTTAAGGATTTTTTTTACATAATTTCCACAAGCTATGTTAACAATGTTATTTCTATTTTACAAATGTTTTTTGTGTTTTAGTAATTGGCCTTATTATGACTTTAATTTTGATCAATTGTTATTTTCATCCGATTTTTATTGAAATTTTTGTAAAAATTATTTGGGGTCAAACATATTTTTTACTCAAACACAATTGACTGTCTGAAGCCATAATTATAAATAAATGTTTGATTCCAAAATATGTTGTTTTATAGATTCGATACTTATGTACCTCAATGAATTTATTTGTTCACATTTTGACCTTTTCTTTTAATTTCTTTTTTTCGAACTTGAAGCAAAAAATCAGCTTCTACCTTACTTAAAGCGATTGTCTTTGCTACAAGGGTCTTGCAGACAATCACAAATTGCAGACATTCTAGTCATATTTCTGCATAAGAAAAGGATTCCTACTGCCCGCTAAAAACACCAAAACGCTTTTACTAATGAAAACATCGGTGACAGACACTTCGGCTACTTCATTAAGAATCTTTTTTCACCTTTTTCTGTCTCAAGTGCAAAGACAAAACTAACGCCGGACAAGTTTTTCTGAAATTTATTTACAACTAAAAGTTTGAAAAAGCTAAAGTGTAAGGCGTTCATTTTAAAGACTTTTAATTCGAGTGTATTGTTGTCCTAATGACGAAGTCCTACTTTATAAATATAAAATATAAATCTGCTGTTTTTCTTTGTTTTTTTTTTACAAAAAGTTAGTTTTGCTCAAGTGCCTAGAAATTTATAAAAATTTTCATCTAATTTTTTGCGTTTTCAACATTTCACAACATCACAGAAGAGAAAAGGTAAAAAAGGTGAGTTCGTGAAAGCGAATATCGACAATTGTAAAAAATACCTCGCTTTTTAATTGTTTTTTAATTTAATTTAATATTTATATAACTTATAGTTAATAATTTTATTTTTAAACGCAAGAAAATTGTTATTTAGCAGGGTTGCGCAAGATTTGTCTGATAGGTTCATAAAATATTTTTTATTTAAACGAAAAATTTGTAAAAGAATTATTTGGTAGACTGTGACCGTTAGCCAGTTTTATTAATAATTTAACAAATGACTAGTAAACCTTTTTTGCTAACACAACTACCAAGATCTGCCTCTAATCTCATCTCAAAAAGAAAGAAGCTGTGCAAAAAGACGCTAAATTCAAAAATATGTAATAATAAGTTTTATTCTAATCTTTTAACGTAATACGGTACTTTTTGCGTTGTTTACTGTATTCAAGTCAAAAAACTAAAAAAAAAATTCCGTTGTATTAATTTTTATTTTTGGATATTTTTCTTTTTGTCCTTCGTTTTCTGTCCTAGAGTCAGTCTTTACAATCATTATAAACATTAGCGATCTTTCAATGGATTATCCATAATTGATTTATTCATTAGCACTAAAACCACTAGTGTAACAAGCCGATCTTGCCCAGCCTTCTTCTCTAAAGAAAAATGGAATTTCTCTGCAATTTAATTTAATTCAAAACATATTTATTAAATTGTGAAACCAATATCCAATATCATTTTGAAAAAAGTGCCGTTAATTATTGTTTATTTTATTGTAAATGTTATCGTACATTATATTAGAAATAAATACATTATTATAGTTTGTATGAACTAAAACATAAATATCAATAACTTCAACATTCAATAATAAAAATCAACATAATTAATAGTTTAATTATCGCTAATAGTACATATTTAAGGATATGTACAAAAGACGCTGTAATATGTTGATTGATCATGAAGAGCTGTTTTGAAGCCACAAAAGCACTGGTATTCTGCAGTCTCTGCATCGCATTGTCAAAGTATGTTCAAAAATTGAATTTATTTGTTGGGTTTCTATGAACACTCTTTATAACACACGAATGACTGAAATTTAGTTTTGTTGGTGTCATGTTAAATATTCGTTTAATTATAAGCAGCCTTGTTTCAATTATTTTTTATTGAATAGAATATAATTTTGTTAGGTATGCGATATTTTTTAGAAACGCCGTCCAAGTAAAGCTCTATTCAAAAATTTTGAGCAGAATATACTGTCGGTTTTCGCTAAAAATGGGTTAAAAAAAGTCCATAAAAAAAAACACAAACTTTAAAAATAAAAATTTGTATAACGGAATAAACTGTTATAGAATTTTCTGACATAAGTACAGTAAACAATACAAAATTTACCGTATCAAGTTTAAAAATTTACAAAAAAATTATTCCGTAGTACTAACTTATATTTTTGAAATTTTCGTTTTTTGTACTTGAGCCGCTAGGAGGAATTAGTTTTATTGAAAACAATTAAGTCCTTATTATTGGGTACAACTTCAAAAGTTGTTCCATTATGGCGTGTTATTTAAACAGAAGAGTGGCATTTACATATGAGTAAATTGCTTAGCCATTTGACGGCTATAATTTCTACACAACCCCTCTTGTTAATTGGAGAAACGCTCTGTAATTATAGAAACAGCAATACATCTTTTCCTTGGGTTTTACACGTTTAAAAAACAAATCCCAACAGTCCCAAACGGATTGCTCTCTCTCTCTTTGTTAATTGAGCAATTTGTTTGCTAACAGTAATTGTTTCCAAATTGTTGACCCTTACAAAAAAACTGGACAAAACCCCCAAAAACTACGTGTCATCGCAAAGCAAAAAACTTTTTGTAACAAATACAAACAAATCTGTTGGCATGAATGAGTGGATTTGCAATCCAAAAACAAATACAATACACAAACAAACAATATTTTACCCAATTTTTCGCCTCCACGCATTAACAAAGCAGAAATTTTTTGCGTTAATCCAATGACACAAACTCCTAGCAAAAACAAATTCAAAAGTTTTATTCAAAAATTAATAAAAAGCATAAAAAATTTACGCAGCGCTTAAAATCTTTCGATTTTTAAACCCACAAAAATAATTTTTTGCCAGCGCAACAATCAATTTGCAAAACAAATTTTTGTAGATTTCTTCAAACCTGTATCAACTTATGTCTTGATAATGAAAAACAAAAGTTTATGCTCTGCAATCTGGTAAAGACAAACAAAAGAAATATATTATTAAGGCAAAACTTGACATGTCTGAATATTTTCAACAACTTCAAATCGAATACAAGGAGAATCAAAAATTCATTTGTACTAAGATCCAAAGAAGTACAAGATCAACAAGCGAAGACAAATGCAGCCCGCACAAGTAAGATCAACAAGCCAAATACAGATTGAAAAGAGCGGAAGTAGCAAAATTCAAATTTTGGCAAATGGCCAAAATTATCAAATAGAAAAAAAGAAATAAACTCGCGCGAGGCTAATATAGATTTTGTAGGACGCGAGATGGTAGGGGCACGAGCAGGTCTTTTAACTTTAGACGAACGTTATAGTCCGCACACCCGAAAATAAGATTAAATACCACGAAGCTTACTTTGACCAAAATGTTAATCACATGAATTCAAATCAAAAAAAAATTTTATTTGCATATCGCAAAAAAAACGTAACGTTAAATATTTCAGCCAAAAATCAAATATTAAACAACAACAACAACAAAACAACAATAAAAAAGCCAAAAAAAAATTTTAATTTTTCCTGCTCAATGTCAAAAATTTTCATGTAAATAAATTTTCATGTAATAAAATATGTTTAACGAGGAGCGCCACACCGACACTCCTATCACTGCCTCACCCGTTGGCCAACTCTGATTTACCACCGCCGTACAATCAACTACCAAACTTTAAAGCGCGATCATGATGCAATTGCTTTAAATAGGAGGCGGTTGCGCGCTCTAGCGCGAACGCGTTCGCCAACTTTCTGCGCAATCGGGAGTCGTTGGGCGTGCTGGTCAATGCTTCTGTATTCTTTAGATCGTCAGCCGCATTCCTCCACATTTTATAGGCTTCATTCAATTTGCCGTTAAATTCGGCGTGACACGTCTCTTCGCTTTGCCTCTGACGTTCCATCCGCGACACAAGCTCCTGGTCCATGCGCTCGTGAACGTCCAGCTCAGATTTCAGTTCTTGAATATGCTGAAATTTCTCTGTATAAGATTAGAATTATGACGTAAATTAAATTCCTAAGATTGCAATCTTTAACTGTAGATTAAAGACGAATTCTTTCAGAGAGGCGGTAATTCAACCAAAGGAAAAGGCGGGGCTTTAAATAGTATAAGGGGGTTCTAGAACAAGTTCAATAAGAAAAAGGAGCTTAATATAAAGATATGACCTTCAAAAAGAGGGAAGAGCTTTAGTTGTAGGGAGAAGCTTTGGCTAGAGAGGCAAAGCACCAACTAGAGGGAAAAGCCCCAATGAGATGGGCGAAGCTCAAAATAAAAAGGCCGGCTTTCCAGTAGGGGCGGGGCTTCAACTTAATGAGCAGGGCTTTATCTCGAAAAAATCGAGAGGCCGGCAATCAGAATTTATTGTACGCTTAAATATTACCCAAAATCTCTGGTCCTGATTGTACTCCTCCTTCGAAGGAATCACGCGCACGTTTCGACCGTAAATAAAAAACACAATAATCATAAAAATGAGCGTTATAATCTCCATCACAGAAATGACTGAAGCCCCAAGCCATAAACTGACTTGACCGCCCAGGTCGTTGGATGCTTGTGAAATCTAAAAATAATAAAAGTAAAAAAATCAGACAAAAACACTTGCAAGTATTCAATTAAAATTATTGAAACTGTAAAAAATTTAAATATATAGTAAACCATTTATAGCAAGCAATGCAAAATATACCGTATAAATATTAAAAAATAATTTTAATTTTTTTTTGAATAATTTTGATTTATTATATATGTGGCGTTCTGCCCGGACCCATTATGTCCGTCCGTCTCTTTGTCCAATGCATTTACAACCTCATACCGTCGTAATAATTTTGAGAAAATATAATTCAAAAATTGTTTGTCCAAAAAAACTGTGGGATCCGCTTACCGAATATGAGCTTTTCTGTGTGCGGCGCTCCAAGTTCAAATCATTAAACCAAATGTTGAGCATTAGCGTGTTCTCAATAAACCATTTTTTGCATTTTTCTCTATCGCCATTGAACACTGCCAATATTTCGTTTCCAGTACACAAATAGTCCTGCAAGTATTGCTGAGTTGTAAAAAAAATATGAAGTTATATCATCAAATAAACGACTATGCAAAAAAATCCAAATAATAATTCCAACAAATCAAAAAAATGAAAAAGTATCGTTGCAGGACCGTTGAAAAAATATAAGGCACACATTCTTCCCACATAATATAAATGTAAAGTGAGAAAAAATTGAAAGTTTTAGTCAATTTCTGTTAAATTTTTTGAAAATTTTTTAATGGTCCTGCAACAATTTAAAAAAAATCTTTATAAATAAAGCTTTCCCTGCTTACAAGATTACGTGGATTCGCGTAAAACTAAGTAAACTCAATTTCAATTGAAAGCTTTGCTCCTGCAAAGACAATTCCCTTTTTTAAATTCAAAGATATGAATTTGCAATTTTTTTTTGAAAAGATGGGCATTTCGCCATAAAATCCGTTTTGAACTGAAATTAGAAAAGACTGTTTCATCACAACCCAAACTCCGTCAACAGAAATGCCAACCTGAAACTTTGACTGTTGATTATGCTGACGCTTATTATTGTTTTCGTTAAATAGAATATTTTTATTTGGCACAGCCCCACCGCCAAATAAAGCGCTTTGCCCGAAATTCTTTGCAGCTAAAAGATTTCCGATCGGAGGGAAAATGTTAAAACTGTGCGATGCCGGCCAATCATTGAAGGGCTGAGCCGGCTTTATTTTCATGTTTTCATAGAATGATTGCTGATCAAAATTGTTAAAATAGTTTGGCGCAAACACCGGAGCATTGACAGGGTTATTTATATTCAGATCATTTTGTCCTAGACCATTTCCATAAAATGCATAATTGTTTCGCAAATTTGGTGAAATCAATTGTTGATTTTGAGTACCTAGCGGCGTATAAGTTCCCGGAATTGAATTATTGCTGCTTGGCGCATAGCCGTTTCGCAAGTTTGGTGAAACAAATTGTTGATTTTCAGTATCTATCGGTTTGTAAATTGCAGGCATTAAATTGTTGCCAGCTGACATTGAAACAGGAGGAAACACAGATGAAGAAATCTGCGTTTCCACATAAAACTCATCGCAAGGTGGACGACAGCCGCAATCGCGCAGCGCATCAAAACTGTAATTAGTGCGCGGCTGCGTTCTAAAGCCAATGAGGCAGCTAACTAAAATAAATATTAACATAAGCTTCAAGAGTTTATGTTAATCAAGAGATAAGCTTCAAGAATGAGCCCCAACTCAAAGTCTAAGCCCAAACCTAAATATAAAGGCCCAAGCCTAAGCGTAAAGCAAAATCTCAACCAAAGGCTATAACCTAAGCTTTAATCTAAATGATAAGCGTGAGCAAAAATTGAAATTCTAAAGTCTAAACACACGCGCTCAAGCCCAAAACCTAAACCTAAGCTTCAATCTTACGCCCCAAGCTCAAAGCATAAGATTAAAACCTAGCCAAAAGCCTCAACACTACCCTACAGTTTAAACCAAAAGTTCAGCCCTAAGCCTAAGCAAAGTATCGTTCACTGGGCCCTAACTTTTAACTTGCACAACAAAAATAAAAAAAGAAACCTTAATATGAATTGCGCAATAAATACAAAAAGAGTAAGAGACACAAAAAGACACCGTCCTTGGAAATCGCAAAAAAGAATCGATGAAAAAACATAAAACCAAAAACCCACCAATCCTTTTGGAACCAAATTTAAAACGAAATTTTTACGCCAAATTTGGCGTTGCTTGTTTTTACGGTAAATTCAAATTTTTGTAAACTTGAATTTACCGTAAGAAACATTTATTTCTCTTTTTTTAATAGTTTTTTATCGCTTTCGCGACACAAAGAAACAAAACTATGCCTCAATATTCAATTCAATATATCCAATTAACCAACAGTCGAAAGTGAGTCTTATCAATAAATTCTTATACGAAAAATAAAACTTACTGCTCTTCAACCCACAATACGAAACACTCTTGTCCAGCTTTTTGTAACGCGGATCGGCGCATCCGCACATATTGATGGACAGTTGTTGATGACAGCTGCGCAAACAGTTTTGCAATGTGTAGGTATTATTGAGGTAAAAATTGTAGACGCTGTCCGACGCCGACTCCACACACAAACCGTAAGGCGGCGGCATCAACTCCGTTTCAAACTAAAACTGATCTTTTACATAACTAACACTCAAACTGAGGAAAACCCAACCAATTTCATAGCAATTTGAGTGTCTCTCCCCACTTGAAAATTGAGGCCAAAAGAGTTCATAAAAGGATTTTTGTTTTTGGCCTTGATAGTCATTCGAATGCCCGCAAATTTCGTTGTTGGCAAATATTGTCGCTCACCTTGTGGCTCGTTTTGCTAAAAAAAAAATTCAAAGCTCAATATTGTAAGTTGAAAAACTTGCTGACAAAATAGCCAATTATAAAAAAAATTTAAACTCTGGAGTTTTGTCCAATAATTATAAAAAATGGGAAAACATCGTTGCAGAACATTTAAAAAATTTCAAAAAAATCATATTTTTAAAAGTTTTACAACGATATTGCGTCAGAAGTTGCCAAAAACTGTTTATTTTTTGACATGTACAATACCATTTTTTTTTTTGACAATACCATAATGTTCAACAGCAAGCGTAGTCCGAACAGAGAGCCTGCTCGCAGTGTTTGAAATTCGGAAATGTTCGGTGGGTTAAATTGAAAACACAAGCCGTAGGTCGAGTCCAGAAACTCCGTAAAATTTGACCTATAAAAAAATGAAAAATTTATCACCAAATCAATATTGAAAGGTTACTTTGAACATTCTACGTTGTTAAAATGACAAGATTGCACAATGTCCTCGAATGTGTAAGTCATATCGCTAATAACTTCAGAGCTAAAAGTATTCGCTATCAGACGCAAAGATTCTTCCGCCCATATTTCTTTCTGGAAACGTGTTGTCGCATTCTGAAAGTTGGCCTTTTAATACCAAAAACAAATATTTTCAAAAAAAAACAAATAATCATCTATTTTAACTAGCAATGAAGATGACACGCATTAGAAAAAAAAAAGAATTTTCCCTTAATTTCAGACCATGAACCTACCTCTAATCATTTAAGTCTTAATAAAAAATTTTGTTTGACACAAAAGTGTTAAGGTCTCTTGATTTCGCTCGTCTATATTCGAGTTTTTTTTTAATACTCAGGCGCAACAACGGTAGTATTGTTAAAAAAATAGCAAACTTTCGAAAATATTTGTGGCGGGTTATTAAAATTTCATGGTTTCAAAATATTTTAGTTAGGACGAAACTGATAGTCTTTATGTCACGAAATAATATCTCAAAAGACTATAGCAAGTTTATTCAAAAATTATTGTTCGAATTAGCGCCAGAATCAATTTTAAAAAACTTTGGGCGGTTTCTTGCAATTTTTAATTTTTTTTGAAAACTGTCAGAACTGTAGCGGTTGCTCTGAAAAAATGCACACAGCAAACTTAGCCAGGCAGAACTGTAAAATCACTAAAAACAAAAAGCAATGTTGATTATTAAAATTCATAGCACACGCCAATTTCAACCAGTGAAAAATTCGATAATAGGCTGGTCCCGCAATGATAAATTTTTTAAAATTTTTTAATAAATTTTAAAAAATATTTTGGCGCAAATCTAAAATTATTTCGGATTAGACATTTATAATCTACTCTGTCGTGCTTATCGTACACGATTTGGCATGCATGACTTGTTTTTCTGCATGTAATGCTTCTTAAGCAGAATTTTCTGAACTTTATCATATATTTTCTACAATAATATTGCAAATTTAAAAAAATAAGTATAAAAATTATGCACTTTTTCCAAGTTGCCCTCAAAAATTCTCACCAAAACTTAATAACATGTATCACAGGAAACGTAGAGAACGTAAAAGTAGTCGCACTCCAAACTTGACGTGCATTTTGAAAAACGAGGAGTTCAAAATGTAACCCCAGCACTTCTAATTTTTGCATTTTCAAGATGCTTAAAAACTTTTTCCATTGTCGGTTTGGACATAAAATTTTCGTTATTTATAGAGAATTGCTTGTAGAATAATATTTTTGGGATAATGGATAAGATAGTGTTGCGCAACTTATATTTACAAGCCCTTTGTGAGCTGTACCATAAAAAAAATTTTAATTTTAAGAAATTAAAATTTGAATAAATTTTTAAATTTTGTTTTTTTTTGTAGAACCGCTTTATCATCAAAATTGTCGTGCATGGCGACGACGAAATTAGTCTAACAAAGATTGTAAGAAATATAATAACGTAGTTAAACTTTTGTTTATAAAATTAAAAGCAAAATATCATGTTTTACCTGCCTAGCTTTGACTTATTTTTAAAATTAATCATTTCCGTCCCTGATGTTGCTAACCTTACGCATCTAAAACATAAGTAAGTAAGAAAAATTTACGTTAAACACAAATCGATCATTGGAAATATGGCGATAACCCGAAATGACGACGCGCTCATAGTCCGCCATCAAGTTGGCTATTTCACCAAACTTTGGGTCAGTATTCACCACTTTCAGTTTATACGGATTCTGATTACAAAATGTGACCGCTGGGAATCTCTAAAAGTGACATTTGTTGCATTAATACCGTAACAAATGTAATCACTATATCGAAAAGCCAATTATCACAAGCAAAAAACCGACCATTGACTGAAAATCTAAGGAAATATCAATTTGTGAATCCTGCTTTACCAGCTTGTCGATGATCAAATAGAATTCGTAGACAAACACGCCAAATAGGGCGCACCAAATAATCACCCACAAAAAGCGGATAAACGAATTCAGGGCATAAATGATTTGTATCGGCCCGGGGATCGACGTCCATTCTGCAAAATCACGCAGAACAAATGTTATGGTTAACGCCATTCTTCCTCCAACATTATAACCCAATTGGCAAAGTAAATGTCATATTTTTTGTTTGACCCACAGATTTTTGTTTGTAATACTAAAAAAAGCAGCACTTAGCAACAACTGTCTTTGTCTTCTCTTTCCATTATTATTATTAGTAGTAAAAAATAAGCTAAAAAAGAGACAAACTACAACATTAAAAATTTAAGAGCAAGGATATTTATGCAATTTGAATTGTTTTATTCTACAAGCCTCTTCCAAAAAAACACAATTTTTTGTGGTTTAGTTATGATTCATAACTTTACAATTAGGCCTGTATGAAAATTGGCAGTTTTCAAAGAAAACACTTCTAAAATGCATTATCATACATTCAAAAGTCCTCGGCCAAAACTTCTAGCATCGTCTGACATACTTATTTTTTTTGGGCCACGTATGACAAAAAAAGAATGGCACCTTCCAACTTCAGGACAAAAAAACGCAAAGTTAAAAAAAAAATTCATAATTTTTCAAAAGAAAACGTTAAATTATTTTTTATTGTTTACTGAATCTATTTTAAAAATTATAAATCAAAATAATCCGTTATATTTATTTTAATTATTAAATTTGTCTTTTGGCCCTTGAGCTTGATTATCGTCCATGTTTATATAGTACTTTTTTGACTGTTATTTCAACTCATTCCTTTCTTAATACAAATATTCAATTGTATAGCAAACACAAAACCACCCAAAAAATCACCACTTTTATAACGTATTCAAAATAAAACAAACGACAAAAAAACAAAATTGTACAAAAACTTTAAATAATTTACATCAAAGCCTTTTACTCCGCCATTGGCTCGTCTTCCATCGGACACCGCCAGTAATAGCATCGGTTCCCAGCAGCCGAAATAATGCACTGATGCGTTGGATGGGTGGCCACCGAGTGAACACATTTTGTGCCGGGTCCGTGATCCAATACTGCCAATGGCTTGCCGCCTTCCACAAAGTCCCAAATGTAGACGCATCCATTTTCCGATCCCGTTACCACTTCATTGTTTGAGGCCAGGATGCCGCACTCAATTTGATAATTGGCGTTTGAATGGCCAGAATAACTAAAGTAAAGACAACCCAACTAAAAAAAGGTTAGCCGAAAAAACGTTTCGTACTCTATTAACAACTGGCCGTTAACTTTCTCAATAAGTCGAATCGGTGAGGCAGTGGCCGCCACTAAAAGGCATTGGTTGTCTCCGCTCAAGTGCACATCAGTAACCGTCTCGCCCATAAAGTCAACAAAGAGTCGGCCCTCGCGAATATCGTACAAGTACACGTGGCAGTCCGCTGAGCCCGTAGCAATCTCGTAGGCGCCTACATCAATGCATAATACGGCATCAGTCGCCTCGTTCAAAACCTGTAAGAGTAAACTACTACAAATTAAATTCTTCTTGCCAAAACTCATGCAAGAATTTTTTCAATTTAAATTTTTAACGCGTTATGGACAATTGAACTACTCCACATTAACACAAATTGAAATGCACAAAACCCTTAATAATACTGTAATTAAGCTAAAAGTAAGTTAATTTTTTTTAAACATCATAAGAAAAACACACATCATAAATTATATTATTACATTAGAACGAAAAAAGACAAAAACGGAGTTGAGAATTCATACGAACAAAATAGAAGGGTTTTGGTCATTCATGAAACACCAGATAAAAAAATTTAATGGAACCAGCGACGAATTGCTAGGATCATACATATTTGAAGCTACTTTTTGCCGAAATTGCAAAGCCAATAATAAAAAAGTTTTTAGTGATTTTATTTACAATGTTTGTTTAAAGTATTAATTTATTTGGTGAAACTTACTGTCCCCAACCCTCAAAATAAAACAGCTCCTAAATTTCTACCGTATTTTTTTATAATTTTTGAATTTTTTTAACGGCAGAAATTACACAATGCCAATTATTTGAAAAAATTTTCAACATTAATTTGAGCTTTTCACACGGTATTTTTATTTCTTTTTTAAATGAAATTAGCTGACTTATGCATTTTAATAATTGGAATTGTGTAAAATTCTACCGCTAAATAAATTCAAAAATTTAAAAAAAAAATATGGTAGAAATTTATTTAAAATCAGCCCCCCCCCCCCCCCCCCCGTTTATAGGGAAGTACCCATATTTTAGCATCATATTTGTTAACATTTAAAATTTTTTGATTGGTGTGGCGTAAACTGCAAAAGTACCGCTTTTTGTTTTCATCTACAACATTTTTACATTAACATTAATCTATAGCGGTTTATCTGGAACAAAAAACATAAAAAAAACACACGCACATTGACAACTATCATTGCAGTTAAAGGCCATTCCATTTTTAAACGCTTTTTCCTCATCGTCTAACAACAGACACAACAAAGTGTTACAAAAAGGTAGAGGTAATAAGGCATTTAACATTTCTAGTCACTGAAACAACAAAGAAACTCCTACAAATAAAAAAAATTCAACTTGAAAAGGCGGACCACGTGTCCGTACATCCTGCAAATTGACACAGCCGTCTTGTGAAGCCGTCACAGCCACCCACGAGTCTTCATTAAAAGCAACAGCGTTAACCGGCCCACCATGACTTCGCCATCTTTTTAGCATTTTCCCGGTTTCTACATCTGAAAAAAATTCAAATTACTAATGTATCAAAAATTAAACGAGAAAACCCACCAAAAAGCGTTGGCTGACCATCGCGACCTCCAGCCAAAATTGAGCTATTATCAGAAGAGCCGCACGCATCCAAAACTTCCGAGCCGCAACCCACATAAGTTTTGAGATGGAATTGACGGTGCGGATTCCACAAATTGACCGACTTATCGGCCCCAGCGGTTATGCAATAATTGCCATCTACTGAAAAATAAAACGAACCAAACGATTTTTGTTTATAATGAAGTTGGTTTGCTTCTGAAGATTTAAAAACATAAAGCAGCAAAAAATGGGAAAGGAGAGGCAGTGTTTAAACGTCCATATTTTGTACCCAATCAACAGTTTATCGTTTATAATAGCTTGTTCTAAAGGCAATGAAAAGGTGCATCGTAACGAATGATGGGGATGTTTAATCATATTAACGTTTGTTAGCAAAGAAATTTAAATGGCATTATAAAATCTACACACACATTTACGATGAGCATACTCACTATTACAAAAAAAAAATACAGAACGGCCGAAGCGTTATTGGATGCAAATATATAGACACAGGTCTGCCCCAGGATTTAATTAATAAAATTCGACCTTGCATAAGGCACAGGTCAGAAGAGCTAGTGATTCAGATCCATAACATTCCGTTCATCATAAAAAACTAAGTCCGACGAACTAACGGTAACAATCAAATGCCGATAAAAAATGAAGTAAAGATAATTTTTCTAAAACAAACTACTTATTTTTTGTTAATTTGAAGGAAAGAATAAAAACCAAGTTATTATGTAATATTTTTTAAACTCATTTCTGTTTGATTTGTGTTGATTCTTATCACGAAGTATTACTGCAATTAACTTATGCATTTTTCGAGTTCTAACGAAAAAGTAAAAATTAATCAATGCCATATACCACATTTCGCACTATTAAGGGCAATACAGTATTTTCATTAAAAAAATCAAATTTTTAACTTTTGGCAAACATTAAACCGCAACTTCAAAAAATTGGCATTGTTTCCGCCAATTTAAATTACATATAGCCATACCGTTAAATTTGACGGACCGTACGCCGCTCTGTTTAGCATCAAACGACTTGACCAAATTTGTGGGTAGATGCGCCATTACTCTGTTCGCACAAATTTACATACCACTAAAAAACCAAATTTGAACAAACAAAAGCAATTTAAACAATTGATAACAAAAAAAAAACTAAAATACACAAAAGGCCTTACAACCAGCACAAAAAAAATCGCCAAATTAAAACAATTTTTATTGAATTCAACAAATCCGCTTTCACCTGACAATTAATAGCATGAGCAAATGAGAGCTTTTAAGCACCAAATATAAAGTAATAAAATCCAACTGAAAATGAAATTGGTAGGAATTATGCCGTCCCTGTTCACCGGATACCTCTAGAAAAGCAGCTTAACTCGTATGGCTTAACATAAATGGATGTACAGGCTAAAATACATTGGACAAAAAATAGACAAAATCTCACAGACACAGAAAAGCCGGATAAAAAAAAAAAGCCGGCCCATAAAAATAAAATCTAAACTTTAAAAAATTTTTAAACATAAAACTGTCCGACGCCTTTAGTCCCAGTCTAAATGTTCAGTGTTTTTTGTCCTGATCTAAATGTTTGCGCAAAACGTCCGACATGCTTTGTCCCAATCTAATGCTCCAGCATTTTTTTGCCCGACTCAAAACGCCCAATATCTTTTTGTCCCGATTTTAATGTTCGGCAAAATTTTGTCCAAGAGACACAAAAATGAAAAATTGATACAATTCTAATTACAACTGCACAGTCAGACAAAACTCACTAAAACTAGCTCTTTATGATAAAATATCCATCAAAGTCGGAAACACCCGATACAAAAGGCCAAATACCATAAAAAAATTCAAAAAACAAATACAACCCGTTCCACACAAAAAGTCAACACAAAGAGTCCGCCTCCTCACCAGCCGTCTACTTGATACACTTGAGGCAACAAAACCTTTCAATGTGGAGGAGAGACGGCCCACTGTACATGTCCGAAAAGTCGCTCATCTGTGCACTAATGTAGTCAGACGCGTCCGCATTGCCGCAACGCGGGAACAAACGAAGGCAGACGTCGCAGCGCCGCAACCATTCACGCATGTGGGCACGCACCAGATGGGGCAATGGATCGTCGCAGATCGAGTGCATAAATCCAACACTTAAAAGTAAGAAAACTATCTTAAAGCTCAGAAAAAAAAACATACAAATTATTCAGCAACAATGCAGCCGACAGTTGCAAAAGGCTCGGGACTTCCTGGAATCCAAGTAGCCGCCGTCGACGATGAACACGTAACAGGTGTTGGTTGCCGGAAAGGTCGAGACTTGTAAACCGTCGATGGTTACGGGTTCGGTGGGCAAACAACGAGCCGGGAAGTGACTCCAGCCGGTTGTCTGACACAGCCAACGAGTTCAGCCTCGTCAATAAAAACAACTAAAACCAATTAACAGTCATAAAAAGAACGTCAAAATGCGCTGCATGTTAAATCAATAACTCATTTTCTATAATGGCTACGACTTGGTTAGGCGCACTTTAGTCAGTAGCGCGAGTTGGGCACAATTTTTTGGAATGCAAAAGCAAGTTCCTAGGGTAGCCGTAAAACTGCCCACCAACTCGTGCTGATGCTAACTCTTGTCCTCCCCCTCCTCTCCCAAAAAAGTGATTAGATGCCAAATAAGAACTTATTTTATGAGGCGCAAATTGGGTTGGGGCGGGGCGGAAGTTTGTCTTTCATCTGCCTGTTATACGACTTAATTGAACATATGTTGGTTGAGAGTAGCCAAATGGCTAGGCCGCCAGTTAGTGAACCACTGGTTGGTGGGAACATGAGTTAACTCAACGCGAGTTTAATGAGCTGCCTCAAAAATTCAATGAATATTCTATTCCCAAAACGACAAAAAAAAAACACTAAAACCTACGTCCTCGGGCAACTCCACCAACTCATTATAATTTAGCGTCAACGTCTTTAAACAGCGCAGTCGGCAAATCTTATCGGACAAATATTGCAGTCGGTTGATCGACAAGTTTAACGTCACCAATGACAGCGGGAGAGCGTCGTAAAACTCCGGCTAAACAAAAAATAAAAAAAACACCATCAGCCTTCAATCAATCAAAACCCCTACCGTAAACCCAGAAATTTCGTTGTCACTTAGATTCAACTCCTCCAACGCCTCCAACTTTCGTATGCTTTCAAATTTCCTCCACCCAATTGCCTGGGTCATGCAGCCGAGTCGATTTTTCGACAAGTCGAGCACGGTCAACTGGCGCAAATTGAACCAACGAAAGTCAACCGACTTTAATCCTATGCCCGTGATCTTTAAATCGCGCAACGAGCTGGGAAACGCAGTGCAAGAACCGCGAGGATAGTCAGCTCGTTTGACAATGTTCATGCGTCGGGTTTGAGAGGAAGCAATTTCCGACTGACTAAAAAAACAAGCATAAAGTAATAACCCTAAAACTACATAAAGCAAACCTGCAACTGGCTTCCCACGTCTGAATACTGCGGCGTTCATCCAAAGTGTTCTTTTCCAGTATTTGTTCCAGAGATGACAAGAAGACGTGCAATTTGCTGGGGTCGGCCTAGAAAACACACCGTATGCCAAACTGTAGAAGCACAGAAAAATAAAAATAAAACAAACTTCCGAAATAAAAACGTTCACAGCCGGTGTGTTCAACAAGAGTGTTGCCTTGCCGGTTTTGGCTTGCGTCTTCATCAGAGTCTGAACCGAGTCTTTGTTTATCTGCAATACATAAACCAATGACCATACTTGGAATAAAAAATAAATTAAATACAGCTCCACAAAAGCCTTCGTCCGTCACAAGCATTTTCCAATACAAATTTAACACTTAAAAAAAATATTACAACACAAAAAGCATGAAAAATCAAACATTATAGCACTGACATTTTATTAATAGATCGAAACTATAGCTTGGTCTCAAATTTTTGCATGAGTTTATTTGGTGAGACAAAATCTTGGATTTAGAACACTTTGTGACAACTGGAATAAAGTAAATATTTGATCAAAAAAATGTGTTATTAATACTTTAAGTTCAAACCAATGAATCAATAATCGTGTTTGCCAGTTCAAAATTTTTAAACATAAAGCTTGAAAAATGAGTAAAAAAAAATGTTAGCTGGAAACAAATTAATAAATGATCATACAAATACTTTTTTTTCAAAGTTAAACGCAATTTCAAAAATAACAACAAAATAAAACCATAATACTGTTGCAGCAGTTAAATAAAGTTATAGTAGCAAAATACATCGAGCAACAAACTGGACAGAAAAAAGCCGTCCACAAAGAAAAAAATAATTTACTTTAAACTTCTCCGGTTTCTTGTTCCGGTGTTGTATCAACAGGTAAAAGTGCACTTTGTCGCCGTCATTCAGCAAGCTGCCTCGTCCCAGGCCCAAATAGCCGCGCGACGGCCGACCACACTTGCAATCGCCATTCAGTCTACGCATACCGACAAAGACACTGCACTCCAAACGCATAATTACTGTATAGCTGGAAGAGAAGATATAATTACCCCCATAGTCAAAAATAAATCCAATAACAGTCAATCGTGCATTGTTCTGGCCACATGCATCATAAACTTTGGCTTAAACAAGAAATATTTTAAAACAATGCAACTTTCATAGGAAATATTCCTGAAAAATAAATTATCAAAACAATCCGACAAAAGTCAATTTTTTTTATTTCCAATGAAAAAAATAACAATTTAACACACTGTAAATAATTTTAATAAATAACATCAAAACCATTTGGTTCAATATCGAAATCTCTATGTTGAAGACATTCTTATAACTGCTAGTAGATTTTTTTTCATTAGCGATCGAAACTATACCAGCTTTTAAAAATAGCATTTTGCTTACTAGATTTAAACACCTCTAGCCTTTTTATCGTTAGCCTAACTATTTTTTTCTGGGAAAAATAAAATCTGAAAACTCTACACTCAGCTGTATTAAGTCAACTCTGCTAAACATACCAAAAGCGTCTTTGCTTTGAAAACTACTGTGTTTAATCAACCCTGAGCTTTAGCAAAATTATCTCACTATGACAACTACTGCATTTTAAGCTATCAAAAATTTTTCAAATTACCAATCATTAATTGGTAATTTAGGAAGAAAAAATTAATTAAAACTTAAAACACAAAGTCCAACGGGGTAACATTCAAGGGCTACCCACCGCATGTGCATGCAGTTCAATCTTTAACTTTTAATAAAACAAATCCTTCTGTAGTGAAAACAAAAAGAAAAATTTGATTTCAATCGGAATAAAAATTTATACTTCTTTTTACACAAAAAGGCAAAAAAAAACGAGAGAAAGTGACTATAAATTAAATAATTTACATACAATATAGACTTGACAACATACAATATAAATAAGGAAACATTGAAATGTACAGGCTGATGTGTTTCAAACACCACGAAATCTTATCCGCAAAAAAAAACTTAATTTGTAAACTAGTTACCTACCCACCACAAAAGCGGCACCGTCTAGGTTGTTTCATTCTGGGGCCAATTCAAACAGTAGTTTAATGTTGAAATTTTTTTTTAACAACAAACTATAGGAACCAACCCTCACAACTGCAATGTCGCATTTCCAATAACAAAATCTAAAAAAACTACGGCCTTACGGTGAGAGAAATGATAATAAAAGTCAAAAAATCGCAAAGTAATAAATAGACTCACATTGATTATTAAATAAAAAAAATCTGTAAAAATTGTTTGGAAAGCAAAACCAAAGTATTCATCAAAACCACTCAAAAAGCCAATCAACCAAGTTATTGCCATTAAAACGCAAATTGACAAACTATTAAATTTAAGAAAAACATGGCTATAATCATAAACCCATTATACCTAGTTGATAGCAAACGTGTTGAATAGCGACCATTTGCCAATGGCACAATTCCAACAGTAAATCGATCAAAAATATCACAGAGACAGTAGTTGGCCACGACACTCCACACACCCCGAGCATTGCATCGTCAGCAGCTCCGCATTATTTTCCGAACATTTTTTTTGACTTCGAATCTAGAAACTTTAGAATTGCTATCAGGCAATCTCAAATTTTTAACTCTTCCAAACTATGCTGCATTCTTTATTTTTTTTTCTTATTAATCTCGTTATTACGGTAGTTAAATTCAGGCCGATAATATTTAATACGCTTTTCACTTAATCTTAAAAAAAATTATAGCCTTAAAATTTAGAATTTCTCGAAAAAAGATTCAAAGCTGTTAGATGGCACAGTAATACTCTTATTAGTAGTGTACGAACAAAAAGACGCCAGATAAAAAAAGGTTACACAAAATTAGGCAAATTTTAAAAATAATAATTAGTGTATAATTTCATTAATTTTTGAACATAAATACAGTTAAAAACACAAAATGTACCGTTTTATGTTCAAAAATTGTAAAAAAAATAAATTCATTAACATAATTTTGATTTACCAAATTTGAATGTATTTGTCCATACGTATTTAAGGTAAACACTATTCATTTACTGTCAAGCAAATAAGGGTTTAAAAATCAAAAGGTTACTTAGCCACTTAACAACTCCAACTCTCCGCTCACTTTATTCGAAAACAGTAAACATATGGTAACCTTTTGCGATTGCACAATTTGGAAAAGCGTTTCTAGAGTCGGCTCATCCAACGAAAGCTCGGATACAGCGACAGTCGACAGATTACTCAAAGGCTCTTCCGCACATTCGTTTTCAAGGTCATCCTTACCGCTTTCATGCTGTGCAATATTTGCCGAACTTTCACCTGCATCTTTTGGCGCATTTAAATTCACATCGCCATTCGCTGAACAAGTGGGTAAGCCATTGTCATGTACTAAAAAGCAGTTGTTCAAAAAAACAAATTAGTAAACTGAACGCAAAAAAAGCAGTTTCATTAACCGCTTCATTTAAAGACGTATCATTTAACTGACCATTGTAAATCGGTTTTGCGGGCTCGCAATTTATCGGCAATCCAACCTTGTTGCCCTTGCTTTTCAATGAAAGAACTGCACTTTGAAGTTCTGTCAACTGGCTCTATAAAATATAAAAAAAGTTATAGCAAATATTGTTCAATTCTGATGCTCATCAAAACTTTAAACCAGACTCATTCTGTTAAAAATAAATTAAAATCCTACAAACAAATCGGCATTTTCTTGTTGTAATATAGTTCGCGCCGATTCGTTTTCCAGTGCCTTTTTTTGAAAATTCGCACGTTGAAATCGATAAATTGCAATATACTCTCCAATACTTTCATTTTCCGCCTCCAAAGCCGTCAGCAAATGCTCTGATCGCTTGCTATCCAGCCGGTACTTTTCTTTTTCATGCTCCACTTGTGACAAACGTAGCTTTAGAGCACCAATCTCTGAAAACAAACCATTAACGTCAAATTTACCAAAGAATTCATATCAAACAAAAAAAACTTGCCTGTGTCATTATTGGGCAATCTTTCATCAATTTTAGATTCCACGGCAAAAGGAGGAATGCTGTCTTCTACAAACACACCGTTCACTCTTGGCACTGAGTCAACAACAATACCGTTTTCCGAAAAATTATTAACCTCATAAACAATTGAATTGCTTTCGGCCACCGAATCCGCAATATTAGAAGCATTTCCAACAGTTATATTTGCGGCATGATTCGGACTAAACTCGGTAGTCTAAACATAACATTTGAAAATAAATTAAACAAAAAGAAATTTAAAAGCTATACAACTTCTACTGAATTGACAGTTAAGCCACTACAAGTTGAGTTGGCTTTGTGTTCATTCTCAAGGGTTTTTGCAATCATCAAATCTGACTCTAAGTTCGACTTCTCCCGAAAAGCTACAGCCGAAGCCTAAAACAATATAAAAAATTACTAAACATAAAAATTCAATTTTTATCAAATTACCGCTTGAAGTTTAGAAATTTGCAGAGCGTATTCTGCCGAATTATTTTCTTTCGCATTCTGAACCTCTGTATGATTTTCTTGATTTTGAAATTTAACGGAAAAAGCTGCTTCATCGGGCTGTACAAATTCGTGACCGTTTGTTTTGTCGGGACTAGCTTGCTAAAAAAATAAGATTTATGTGCATCTAAACAGCTCACTATTTAATACGCAACTTTAGTATTCATTTAAATGCCAAGCTGAGAAAGCCAACTGGCTAAGCGATAAATGAAACATATAATAAATGTATAAGCTACTTTCATTAATTGATATCAAGGAAACTCAAAAAATTACAAACCGAAAATTCGCCAAATTGAAGACGCAGAGACTTAACAGTTGCGATAGCTGTCAGACGTTCATCTTCTTTTTCGGCGCTAACGTTGATTACCTGTACTAAGCGGTCCTGCAACTCCTGCAACTGCTCCTTAAGCTCTAAATTCTGCGCTACTGCCCTCGAGACGGTCGCTTTTTCATTTTGCAATTGCTCAGAAAGGTTGTCCTAATAATAAAAACAAATTAATTATAAAAATAAAAACTGACACAAAAACACAAACCGCTTTGATTGATTTATGAAAGCAAGTTGACTCTTCCAAGTCTGCGATTTTGCGTTGCGCATCAATAAAGTCATATTGCAGAGATTCCAATTGTGACTCCTAGACAATTAAAGTCTCAGTGATTGGCTTAAGATGATTCAAAATAGCAACTACCTTTTGTTCAATCATGCCTTCTAAATCCTGTACTCTTTCACGGCACCGAGACAAGTCGTTCTGCAATAGTAAAAAATTGTTTTGAAGCAATACAAATTCTTCCAAGTCAACTGATCTCTGCTGCTCCAATGCTGGTTCTTCGCTCTTCAAAAAACGTTGAAGTTACGAAAGGAAAGCAAACAATAATTTAACGTACTTTCTTATCGCTCGGATTTTCAGAGGTAGTCTTCAGCAATTTTAATTGCTCTTCTTGGTACGCCTTGACGGATTCCAACTCGGATTTGGATGTTTTTAAAATATTGACCTAAAGCCAAAAATTTAACAAAAGAACAAAAATTAGACTAAATAAGGCTTAAGAATAATATTTTCGAATGATTTATAAATGAGAAAAAAAAGTTAAAAAAAAATCCAAACCTCAAATTCCAGGTTAGTAATCTGGCGTCCCATATCAGATATGCACAACTCATAATGTTGACGAGTAGACTCAAATTGCTTTTTCAATTCCGCGTTTTCAGCTTTACTGTTCACCACTTCTTCCTCACAGCGCCTTTTTTCATCTGAATTAAGTAAAATAAAAAAACATTAATAACACACTGGTCAGTCTTGTACCGCCCTTGACAATCAAAAAATAATTAGTTGTAGTTTCAACATTTTTGCCGACTTCAATTATTGTTAATTAAAATTTTTTACACATAAAAAGTACCGGGGTTTCCCAAATATTGGAATACAATTAAAAAAACAGCTGATGCAACAAGCTATGCACAAAAAAATACCAGATAAGGCTTGAATAACCAACTGATCCTTTTCCGGATCAGTCTGTGAAAAGCGTGTCAACTGACGTATGTAAATGTCCTTCATATTCAAATCATTTCGCAATTGTACGGCCTCCTTTTCCAAAACAGCTTTCTCATCGTATAAATACTTTAATCGAGCCTATAATTTCAAAGCAATATAAAAACGTACAGATAAAAACTCTCCAAAAGGCATATACCTGCGTTTCATTCCTGTCCTGGTGGATAAGAATAATTTTGGCCTCCAGGTTCGAGCATTCCTTCCGATGAGTTTCAATTTGAGAAGATTGACTAGCGACTATTTCAAAAAGACGATTTCGCTCCTTTTTTAACTGGTTTATTTCGCTTTCAGCTTTTGACGATAAGAAGTGTGAATTTTTATGGTCTTCCTAAAAATTAAACTTACACATAATAAAACAACCCATTATTTTCAGTAAATTCGTAAACCATACTGAAGGCAAACTAAAAACAGTAAACCGTCAATTAAATTTAGACACGGTAATACACAACAAAATTGAAACAGACTAAAGGCAACGTAAAGCAAACCAAACAAATGGTTTAAAACTAATACAAAAACCCATTGGATACACTAAAACATACCGATTTTATTTTGTGTTCATTTTCAAGAGCCTCTAACCGAGTCTTTGCATTTCTTAAATCCGATTGCAGCGTAGTTTTTTCTTCGGTAGCAACAGCCAAAGCCTACAACACAAAACAGCTAAAAAAAACGCTTTACAATAAAAAAAATGAGATCAAATACCGTTTGTAGCTGAGAAATCTGTAGAGCATATTCAGCGGGAGCGTTTGTTTGCGCGGTCTGTGTCGCAATATTATAGGCTGAATATAGCTCCGAATAGTGGTTATGCTAAAAACATATAAAATAAATAACGAAAACCGAAAAGTTATCACACACCAATTCGTGCAACTTCTTCAATGTCTCGTTAAGTGAATGTTCTTTTTCATGAAGTAAGTGAGTTAGTTGAGCAACATCTGGCTAAATAAATTAATTATACATCACAATTAACAAAAAACATTTACTTACGTGGTCAGACGTTAATTGATGAAGACTAGCATATGACATTGAGTGAATTGATGACGAATTCGAAATTTTCCGGTCAAGAACAGACGAAGGGCGAGAAGAGTTGGCACTTGAGTTAAAAATATTGCGCGAATGAACAACGTTCCGATTCACATCACAATTAACTTCTAAATCAAATAAATTCACCAACAACAATCATCATAGTAAATGTATTACGTAAACATGAAATAAAAATGTAAACAAAAAAAATCCCTTCACAACAGATATAATTAAAAAAACATTCAAACTCAGGTCTATTACTTAATAGAATGCTCGTGCGCCGGCAGGCGCGAGGCCACCCGGCCTCGTCTTGATAACCGCTATATAGACTTCAAAACGGTCGTCCGCCAAGTTTTTTGAATGCTTTATCAGTTTTAGCACTAAAGAAAACCTAACAAACACAAAAAATTGCAAATTGAAATTTTCTTCTAAACTAGGCTTGTTCCCAAAAAAACTAACTAAAAATTTCGGCCTGTCCTCCATCGGTCGGTAGAGACTCATTATGGTTAGCAATTGCATTTTGTTTGTTCTGGTACTTTTTCAGCTAAACATTCATCAAAATTAACCAAATTTGAAACCACCCAAAAAATACCAAATTTTTAGCGTGTAACAGACGATCGTCTACGTCATTAAGGTTAGCGTTCATTTTGCCTTTCAATTTATGAAAACCACAAGTGATACAAGCTCAAGATTAGCAAAAGTTCGCATTTCAGCTGTGAAATCAGCTTGAAATCCAAAGTTTAACGGTTTTCCACGTTGAAGAAAAAATTTAAAAAAAAACAAATTTGGCTAATCAGAATTTCGTTGTAAAACCCATAAATTAATGAATTTATTTTGCTAATCTTTTTGAGAAAGCATCGATTCTTTTAGATTTCATTGTCAGACTTTAACCTTGAACAAGTATATAACATGATATAAACTTTTTATTCTTTTGACTAATCTCGAACTGGTTTATTCCTGTAAAGTTAGTCCTAATAACAAAACATGTTTTGTTATTAGGGAAATATGGGTGTCACAATAGCATTCAGATAAATTATTGTTTAATGTTTTTGTATTGAATTACATTGAAATATTGATTTTTAAATGCAACACATATTTTAGCAAATTATCCACCAGCCCGCAAAGAAATGGCATGGTTATTGTGTTTAGTATATTTTGATCATTAAACTTTCTTCAAACCAACTTATATTTTGTCTTCATTTGCGCCCATTTGACTTGCCATCAATCTGAAAACTGCTCGTAGCTGGCAACAGGCCAACTAACTGATCGAACATTTTAAAACTACAACATATCCACTCTTTTCCTAAATAACTTTACTTAATATTATTTTTCTTAACTCAATTTTTCATTGTTAACTTTTTGATGCAAACATTTGTTTTCAAAAACAAAATTTTTACCCCCCCCCCTCCCAAAACTTTGCCTGCTGCATTTGTGATTAGCGTAAGCAAAAAAAAGCGTAAAGAGATTGTAAAATTCATTGTTTTAAGCGCATCTGCATTGGCTTTTCGTCGATCAAATTTTTGTGTTTACAAATGTTTCTGATTTTAATAGCAAACGGAGATCAATAACCAAAAGAAAAAACCGCAAAAGCAGATTTTTTTTCGGCTTTTCGAATTGAAAAGATCTCAAAATAAAGATAATTATAACAAAAAAAATTATTTCTTTCCCCAATGCACTATGATTCAATTTTTTTGAAATTCGCACAAAAAAGCATAAATTCCTAAAAGTAAAATTGGAGAAAAAGCTCGGCTTAAAAACATCGATGAATCAATTTGCTTCTTCCTTGACTACCATGTTCTGGCTAGTGCAATAAATAATTTTGGCACACGCTCTTTTAGCACTGAAATTGCAAATTTTCTTCAACATCTTGCTCAAAAAAAATTATGTAAGTAATAAGGAACTTGTTTAAAATGTCCCCACACATCTCACTTTTTTCCACTTTTTTTTCAAATTTTTTTAAAAATTTTGCCATTAATTTACAAAACTGTAAACCGTACGTATTTACATATAAACTACTGTAACTATACGTATTTTTATACTGTATACGCGTTAAAACCGGGAAATTTGAATTTCAATACATAATGAAATTGCGCGTTTTTTCTTATTGTTTAAAATGGAAGAGTTGCGCTGTTAGACGCATATTGATATTTGTGAAAGACTTTGTTGGCCTGATGCAAGTCTTTATTTAATATTTACAAAACTGTTTCTTGCTTCACTCATCACGAACATGTGTGTGCGAGGCAAAGATAAAAATTAAAGCTCAAAGAAAAGGTCGTCAATTTAGTGCCTGGCGTTGCCCCATTAGACAATATAATAGGAAAATTGGATTTTTAGTCGGAATATTTTTGCAAATTTTAAATTAACCTTCAACGTGTATTGCAATATAGGAAAAATAGTAGTGCAGAATAAATATTCAATTCCAGTTATTAAAAAAAAATCCAATTTCGCAATCCACAATTGTCGACTGGAATAATTTTTTCAGAGGTTTCATTTGTTAACATTTTATATTTAAAAGTAGTTTTGAAGTTTTTAGATGTATGTCCTGAGTATTTCTTTAAACATCTTATTAAAATTGTCGGTTCTTTAAAAGAAGAGCAAATTGATGAAACAATGCTGACTAAAGTGAAATATAATCGTGGAAGCGGTTTTAGAATACCTTAGAAATGGCTTTTCGACGGAATAGAAGTTGGCAGCATCAATGCACTTATAGTTTATGTCAAAAACAGAGACGCAAAAACACTTGAAAAAGGTATACGCAAATATATATTGCCCTGATATAAAATCATTTCCGATTGCTGGCAGGCTACAATCAAATTCATTTGATAAAAGATGATAATATACAATTGCTTTATGAGCACATTAAAGTTAATCATTTTGAAAACTTTGAAGACCCAAAGACATGATTTCACACAAATAACATTGAGCGTGCATGGCACAAATTGAAATCACGAAATAAATCCCATTACGGCACCGCAGAAAAAAAGAAGCATTGCCAACATTAAACTTACGGTAGATAAATGAAATTATGCTTTGAAAATTTGAATTTCAAAATTTGCGCGCTTTTTGACGAAAAAAGTTTTACATGCTTTTAATCGATTCAATTTTTAAATTTATTTTTAAATTTGTGCTTATTTTGGCGTGTGTTTTTGGCAACTTTTTCATGTTTCAGGACAAAAAGGAAAAGTTGTCGTTTAGTATAGGTAGGGATTAAGAAAACTCAAAATCATGCATGCAACTGCATGTATTGAGTTGAGGTTTCTTCATGAATATGGCGGTTTTTCCGCAATATAAAGACCCCTAAAAGCTTAATTCAAACCGTAATTTTTCATGAGAGCACCATTTTTAACATACTGTAGTTTTGACAAAACTATATTTTATTCTTTCATTTTCATATGCTTTTTTTTCTAACTTGAGACAACGAGAAATCACTCAAAAATTAATAAAACCATTACCCCTTGCTGGTTATTCAAATCAAATTAAAAACGTGTTCAAATTATGCTTCCCAATCGTGTGCACTAAATTGATGACTAGAAAATTTAAATTTTCGCACAATCAAAAAAAATTTTCAATTTTTTCCCTAAAAAATTTACAAGAAACTTTTTTCGTATTAAACGAATATAGGAAGCGTCAAATGGCCGTTCTGTAGATTTGTGCTTTTGATAATTTGCATTACTTGTTCGACTATAGTCAATTTTGCTGATCTGTTGTTGATAAACCATACAAAAAAAATTTTTTTTGGTATGAGCAGACAAAATTTTTTTTAATTATTGGCACTTTTTTTCGTACAATTTTTAATCGTTTTGGCAAATGTTATTGTTTGTCGAAGAGGGTGAAAGAGAGACAAAGTGATGTGAATGCAGCACAGCTAAAGTAGGCTTTTCCACTCCCCCCACCCACACGTATACACAATGTGAAAATGGTTTTGTTCTTTTTTTTTTGTGCTTTACAAAATGTATTTTTTCTTTACTGACATAATCTGTACATAAAGATGCTTCTCGTTAAGTGTTTGGTTGGCAAAGTCCGACGCTCAACTATGAATATCGAATCGTTATAAAACGGTACTACCCTTATACATCCAAGTTGAATTTAAATTTCAGCTTTCTTGTATGCTTAAGCTAATGGCTTAGCTCTTCGCCCTTTAAGTAATAGCATCACTAAGAACCCTTGTCTTCACACTAAGACATTATCATAAGGCATATTCTAACATTCTTGCCATAAGACTTGTTCTTTGTTCCATTCATCAACCCTAGGTTAAACTTAAACTAAAGCGCTTGCCTTAAGACAACAACAACTTAACTTTGGGGCTTAGCTCTAAACCCTAAGCCATCATTTCTCATTTTTCCAAAATTCCGTTTCAAAACATTTTTCAATTCCTTTTGGCATATAAAGAAACGTAAGACGTATCATGTTAAACAATTCCATTCCATCTTCAATCAAATAATCTTTGTGTTTTTCCTATTAATAGAGTCCAACTATCATATTGTAAAAGCTAACTATTCAACATATTTTTTTCAATTTGAAAATTGGGCAAAAAAGTATAAATGGAGTAAAGTGAAGAGTTGGAAAGAGAAGGGATTCGGAAGGAGGAGCCAAAAATTTTTTACTGTTCAAAACGGCAAAAAAATGATGAAATTCTAAAGAAAAATTTTGTTCCATTGTTTTCTACAAAAAAATTTTTCTCTGAAAAAAGCTAAAACTTTTTAGTAAGGTTTTGGTTGGGCTTATGCAAAAGCGAATTATTTCGATGCCATTATTATCTCCCGGCTTAATCTTAACATTTAAACATACTAATTACTTCCAATTTGTTTTAATTACTCCAATTATTCGACTTCATATTCCGGCAATGATTTAATGCAACAAAGTGTTCATTATTCTAGATATTTCATTGAACAAAAATCCACGTTGTACCCTATTCGCTGTAATGGACCATTTCGGCTTTTTTGAATTTATGGAAGTGCATAATATCAGAAAAAAATTTTTGTTGACTCCATTTTAATGTACAGAAATTTTTTCTGGTATTATTCATCGGCATAAATTTGTTCAACTTATTCGATTTCGTCAATTCTTTTTCCATTCCTATCGGCCATCTATTAATTTTCATAAAATTGCGGCTTCAAATATCGCTAAAATTCATTGGCAAATAACCGATAACCAAACGGAAAAACTCAAATCAAGTTTACTAAATCCGAAGCTTGAGCTCAAATAAATCAAAGCAAACACTAATGTTTGAACAGGAGTTCATAATAAAAAAAAAACTTGAGCTTGTACCCTTATATAAATGCTTTTGCTCTTTGGTTTAAGCATTATTTTAAAACTTAAGCTTAGTTTTAATGCCTACATCCTTGACCAAAGCCTAAGTCTAAGTTTAAACATAAGTTTACAGCTCAACCCAAGTTTTTAGTGCTTTCAATTCTAGCTTTAAATTGAGTCCCAGTGCCTATTTATTGCCAAAACCGGGATAAACGGCAAAAAAAAAACACAAACTAACTTTAAACAATCAACAACAAGCATAATTAGTAGGCTTAGATTATAAGAGCGGTACTTTATTTAAATAGTAATTTAACAAATTTGTTACAAACTTATTTGTGCGCAACAAAACGCTTTTGAGGCAAAGTTTTGACAATAAAAAAAAACAACTCTTTCCAGTTAAAAAATGAATATCATCGAAAAATAGGAAAAAAATTAAATGACTAGAGAATCGAAATATGAGTTCAAAAATTTAAATATGTAAATGCAAAAAAAAGACGCTTTACAGGACGATTCTTCAAAAAATACTAACCAATGAAAACACCAAAATAAAATAAGGGCTTAAACTCAAGCCTAGGCCCAAGGGTCAAAAATAAAGACTAAAACCCAAGCCTAGGTTCAAAAGAATACAGACAAAAAAAAAACATCGGACAAAAGGACGTACAAACAAGAAAAAAGAAAAGAAGAAAATCACGACAATTAAATCTTTTTGTCTGTACTTTGTTTTGTTTGTGCGTCATTTTGTTTATATTAATTTTCGTCTGGTTTATTTGGCCCGGTTCATTTTGCGCGTGTCTCTAAGCCCGACGTCTTTTCCGTCTGTGCAATAAAATGTCTACGTATTTTCTTTATTCTATTTTCATGAGCTGTTTTATTCGAGTGTATTTTCGTCCTAGAGTCAGAGTTCCTTGAGCTAAAAGCTTTAATATGATCCCCCGTTCTGGCCCCTTTTTCCTTTAAAGCTCAATTTGGCAATTTTGAAGAAGAATCAGTCCAACAAGCCCAAACATTAATCAAGGCTCATCCCTCGCAATTATTTCAATACAAAACAAAAGCCATATTACAATTTCTTAAAGTTGAACAGACGGCAAGAAAAGAAGAACAAAAAAATTTCGATAATTAAACTCAATATCAAAAAGAAGGGACTTCCAACAACAAAAAGTCCTCCTTTTCCTTGAAATAAATACAGGCCAACAACAATTTCCATTGCAACAATTATGTTTTTGAGGTAAGGCACATCACTTTGAATAATTATAGGAGACAGGACTATTACATGTCATAAGCTTGGCGGAGTGGTGAAGAGTTTATTGACATTTGTTGTGTTGTTCATTGTGCTGCTGGTCGAGTGCGCCAAAAGCAAAAGGACTTGAGCACGAACAATATTGTGCATATTTATGGGCAGTTTATCAATTTCTATAATCATGTTTGTTGTTAGCCCACCGTAATAAGCATAATAATATGCAATTGGCAATAATTTTGAAATGTATACAGTTGTGAGTTCATCTGCCCACTACTTTCTTCCAGCTGAAGAAACTCAATTGCAGACATATAGAACTAAAAGAATTCTACCAAAAGTAAGACCAAATGTCCGACTACTTTGTATGTAGAAATGTCGCTTTTTAAAGTAATAGTACAGCTGGGAATTGCTTACCAATAAATAACCCTAAACCTGTCTTTAATAATAAAACAACATAATGCACTAGGACTTTAAACCAAAAGACACTTGGCCCAATAAACCAAAATTATGCTGTGGAAAACAAAAAAAAAACACAGAAAATGTAAAAAGCTGTGTTAAAAAAAGTTTTTCCAAAAAGTCCTGCGAATAATAAGTTCGTTCGACAAATGAAAAGTCCTACATTCAGCTACAATTTAACTCTACAACCTATTCTAAATCAACCTTTAAACCTTACCTTAATATCATACTGCTCTTTATCAAACCGCAAAAAAAAAACAAATCACAAATACAGTAACCAAAAAACGTACCGTTGGCCACTAAACGCCCAAATAGTAAATTCTCGGAATCCTTTCCAAAATTGTCCATAAGTGGGTCGTCTTCATCAAAATTATTGGACGGCAGCGACTTCACGTTTTGAGTCGCCAGCGTTGGAATGAAATGACACTTTTGCTGGAAGCTGAGAATCTCGCGCTGCGACAATATCGAGAATGGATCAAATGAAATTTGGTTCGGCTTACTCCGTTGTGCTGCTCCATTATCTGATCGAATCTTGATATCAATTAAATGCTTTGCCTTTACCTGACTCCCATTAATTCCATTTTGTAAAGAGTCATCGGCCGTTTTCAGCCCACTTGCATGTCCTCCGTTAGCAAGTAATACGGGCGAGCCACACTTGGGACTCGTCATCGGAGGACATTCAGAATCGCCATCACCGTTTCCCAAAATTGAATTCCTTTTTGAGAAGAGTTTATTGGGATTTTGTAGTTGATGGAAAAATAATTGCGAGTCCAAATTCCCATCCTCCAGTTTAACGCGCTTAGCGCCTAGCAAATCGTCCAATGCTGATATTGTGCTAAAAAAACCAAAGCATTACAATAGTACAATTCACAATGGTTTAGTGCACAATTATTGCTGTATTTAATTTGATGTTTCAAAATGTTATAAAAAATACAAATAGTTAGGAATAGTCCTCGGCAAATTTTCCAAAAAGCACAAAACCAAACATTCCAAAAAATTGATTAAAAAAGCCGCAATTATTAAGAATTAAACTATAACACATTTTTTAATCTAAGCTAAAAACTCCAGTCATTGTAAACAGAAAACAAATTTATAGCAAAGAAAAACCCACCAAGCACCGTTCAGGCTGTCATCGAATTGCGCTAAACCAAACCGATCGTCATCACTTTCTTCGTCTTCGTCCCTGCATTTTCGTTTTGTCGTTGATTTTAGGCTAAAACATTCCGTACATACCGTATATACAGTAATCCGTAAACGAGCCAAAACAAAGGATACATCCCACATTGCAGTCTTGACAAGTACAAACCTTTTGTAATAGTCGCAGTACGGTACGAGAAACATCAAATCATTGTAAAACCGAAAGGTGCTTGTGCTCGGCGTGCCTGTCGCAATCTCCTCCGACTTTAATCGAAAGTATTCGACTCGGAATTTGCGTTTTAACGAAATCCATTTCTTATATGTACATTGTGCTAAAAATAAAAAAACATGTTGAGGACAAAAAGGCTCGGACAAACAGAGGGTCAGACAAAAGAACGCCGGGCGAAAAGGTGAATAATTATAACTTTAAAACTTTAAATCAATCTTTTTCTGAAAAAAAATAACATTCAATAGTCCTCAGTGTTGCTTTTTGTGATTTCATGTCCGCATGCAACCCAATTCGACAAATGTAAGACTACTGTATTTGACTACGTTCAAATTATTTAAAACAAATTTGGCCTAAAGCCCTATGTGTAAGCCATCTGAGTCTTTTGCTGAAAAATGGAATCGCCAAAAGCCGAGCGGTTAAAACACGAAATAAAGAATTGAAATTCGGCAAAGAGCGAAGATTTTCTTTCCAAAACTACTGTACATTTTTGAAACGACGCATAAAATTCTTTGAAAAAAATGGTAATTTTGCCACAAAAAAAAGTCAGGCCATAACTTGGCGTTTTAATTTTTAACAATTTATAAAAATGGAAAATTTTCGTTCCACGACTGTTATGAACAAAACTCTCACATTTAAAAAACACTATAAAAAAATTCTCAATATTTTACATGCTTCTCTTATGTGAGAATTATGTCAGGCTTTTCCAATGGTACTTTCCAATCGTAGTAAAAAATTCAACTTTTGCCTAAATGAGCTATTCAATTCTAAAACTTTTTCCCTAAATAAATTTAAAACTAAACGCCAAATTGAAATACAAAATTTTAAATCAAAATAAAAAAAATTCCAGACAAACGATCATAAAAAATGTCTAATGACCAAAAGTCTTCAAAACAAATATCTAAAGACCAAATATATTAGTTCCCGGGGAACCCAAGACTACAAATCCCAAATCCCAACATTTACAATACTAAAAAATAGAAAAAAAAATCAATTTAAAGTTTTGAAAAAAAAACCTTGAAAATCACTGCAACCCGCGTCAATCAACTCCTTTTGAACCTGCTTAAAAGCCTCTCCCTTCTTGTTCTTATTTTTGTAGTCGATCAAGTCGACTTCATAAAGGACGGGATGTTTGCGCACCGACTCAATTAAAGCCGAAATGAAATTTTCTTCCGACACCATAATCTCTTTGGTCCGAGGTTAGACGTTAGTTGCAAAGCAATTGAATGCGCTGAAAATATTTTCAATATAAATAAAAAAAATTTTTCAATAATTTATCAAAATTGACGAAAATGTAAACAATGAAACTGCAAAAAAATAAATTTTCTAGCGTGTAGTACAAAAACGTACAACGAAAAAAAAAAATTTTTCCACTAAGTTTGTAGACAAAGCTAATCCGAACAATGTTTAAAAAAATGGAAGGGCAGATAAAAAAAAATTTCTTTACTAATTAGTTGGACTTCAACAGTACAAGAATTTTCAATTCCATAATTTTTGTAGATCTGCTAATTTTTTACCCACGTAATTATTGCTTTAAGCAAAGCAGTCCTGTCAAAATTCGTAGAAGGACATTTTGGCCAAAAATTAGTCCTATGTCTGCTACAGAAGAAAATTAATTGAACATCCATTAGGTGCAAATCGAGAAAAAATCAGTTTAATTCAATCAAAAATTCAATAAGCCCCTCCATTTAACCAACCAACAAACAAAAAAACAAAAAAAAAAAATTTTCCTAACCATTTCTTTCAAAACCTAACTATTTACGGAAGTTTGAAACAAAACACCTACAAAAAAAGCACCTGTAAATGCGTATGTGTGTATAAATTTTTTTTAAATTTTCCCTCCTATCCCAAAAGCATAAAAAGCACTACGCCATACCAGAGCCGACCGACGAACCGGCCGCCGAAACTACAAACAAAAGGAGTCAATTTGCGAAAGAAAAACACACTTTGCTTTTCGGCCCATTATTATTTGTGTCCCATTCACGAAGGCATTAAAAAAAAATTTTTTCGGTTTTTTTTATTTATGCTCTGTTGTGTGGGCATTGTTTTTTTAAGAACACTTTTTTTTTACCATCATTGGCTTCAAATCCTCTTATTTCCTCTGAGTAACTTCTCCTCTTTTTTGAGATAAATAAGTGTGCTTGTTGTTCTGTGGCAAAAAAATTTTTATTTTTGCTCTTCGAAAATTTTTCCAAACGCTTTTTGTTTTTTTTTGTGTTGTGTCCATGCCTTTTCTGGGCAATCTCTCCGTTTATTTTTTTTTAAACAAAAAATTTTATTGATTCGTCTTTCATGTTTTTTTGGATACGTCAAGGAAAACAATTTGTAGCAAATAACACATTTAGTAGACTATTTTTTTCAACAATTAAAAAACGGCAAAATTTTGTTGCTGAAACAACTTAACAAAATTTTTACATAACGAAAAGCGTCAAAAATAGAGTAAAAATTACAAAAAAAATGTTTATTAAATGTGAGAATTCCTGATTGGTCCTGCAACAATATTTCGCCATTTTTTAAAATTAAGTAAAAAAACCAAAATACAGTTAGTGTTTTCCTACTAAAAATGACTTAATTTTTAAATACTTAATTGACTTAATTTCAAAATTTAAAGGTAGCTAAAAAATAATTTTTTCCCAAAAATTTCAATTTTATACAATTTTGGTACGATCAATCGATCGATCAATTTTAAAAACAAAAAAATTAAAATTTTTTTTCTCTTTTTGTTTGCCTAATTAATAGCCAACTGATTGTCCGACTGTCTGTTATGGCGCACTCTTTTCCTAGCTCTTGATGTTCAATTAATTTACTTGCCTTCAAATTAACTTTTTTTATGTTTAGTTTCATTTCGGTTCATTTGCAAACGCTACTGTTAGCTAAAACAGTTCGCTTCTCGACGGCTTAAGCAGGAAAAAAAAAAAAGAAATGAAAGCATTGAAAAAAATTTGGTAATCCTCAGCTATATTTACCATATTATGTGTTCGAATTCCGTAACGCATTTGAGAAGAAAAAACATGCTTTTTGCAATGCGCGAAGAAAATTAATTGAATTTTCGTTGCTTGCCTTATCATCACCAGCATCGTCATCAACAATCCTTAATTTTAAAACAGTAATTAAAAAAAATTCACATTTAACTTGAACTTCTTGATGTAATCAAGCCGACAGACTGACAAGCAGACTAAAATATAATATAAATATATAAAATGATAACAAAAATAAGCCAAACAAAAAAATATGAAATTGTTATTAAAAACTGCGTCTCTTTGTCAGTGTGCCTTTTTTATCCACAAATTTCGGATACACAACTCTTTTAATGCTTTAAAAAAATTACCAATGGCTCTCCATACTATTTTTCAGCGTATAATTGATTCAGGTCTTTCGTAGAGCAAAGTCTATGATGTTGTTATTTTTTAGCGCGTGCATTTTGCTCTAAACTAACCCAAATCGACTAGTCCATAAAATTCAGGACCAGCAAACAAGGTGTCGCCTACTCAAAAGTCGGGCCGCTGGATCAACGTTGAAAATTGCCAATAGCCGCTAAACCTCTGCATTGCCGCAATAGAAAAGCCATTGTAAAACCAATGGACTGTGTCATTTCTAAAACGTTTGTTTATTGTTGTTACATGTCAAAATTTATTTGACTAATAAAATATTGATTAAACTGATTGTCCAAAGTTGCTTGCACAATTTTTATTTATTAGGTTGGTAAAAAAAAAATGCATTTTTTTACTGAAAATTAAATTTATTAAAATAAAAACAAAAATATCAAACATTAATCCATAAGGTATTCGCCATTATTATCGGCTACTTGCGACCAACGTTTACGCAAAGAATGAATTCCTTTCTCAAAGAACTTAGCCGGTTGCGACTCGAAGAAGTTGGACACCCAAATTTAGAAATTTTCATGAACTTTTTCTCCGCCAGTGAGTGTGCTGCATCGATCGGAACAGATGGTAGTCGGATGGCGCTATGTCTGGGCTATATGGCAGATGTGGCAGAAGTTCCCAGCCCCAATTCCTCAATTTTCTTCTATTTTTGTGACGTGTGGCCGGGTGTTGTCGTGAAAAAATTTTGTTGACGCCACACTTTGACGTCGCAGCGTTTGGTTTTACGTAGCCCAACAGAACTTTGTAGACTTTTGCCGTAACTGTTTGGCCATGTTCCAGCACCTCAAAATACACAAAACCCTTACCGTTCCACCAAACATATAGCATAATCTTTTTTCCATGTATGTCCGGTTTTGGAGTCGGTTTAAGCGCCTCACAGCCACTGCCGTTTTCTTGCTGTGTTGTCGTATTGGATCCACTTCTCATTTGACGTAATTATGGAGTCAAAAAAACCGCTTTTCTTAGCCGGCAAATGAGAATTCCGGCGATTGCGACGCGTGCCGCCTTGTTTGCGTCGGAAAGCTTATGTGCCACCCATTTTCCACATTTGTTTGTCTTTCGGCATGCAGATGATTATCGATGGTGATATGAGTGCAGCCGAACGGTTTGCAAGGTTGCGATTGGTTTGGCATGGATCCGATTCAATAGCTTCTTTTCATGCGTCGTTTAATTTGAAGTCAACTTGTGTTTCTAAGGTTTCGTTTCGGAAGCGCTGGAACCGTCTTTTAAAATCACTTTCGGATAAAGCATTGTTGCCAAACATTTCAAATAGAGTGCAATCAGCTTTAGCGGTCAATTTGCCTTTCTTAAATTCATACCACAAACAGATCTGCAAACAAAATTTTTAGTTCAAAATTTCCTTAACACTCTTTCTTGTAGAGAAACAATGCAAACATAAATTAATTATATATCAAACAACACGCAAGAAAACACTCTTTCCGATACAACAAACTATTTTGAAAAATGTTGTATTAATAAAATACACATCAATATTTCTTTTTAACCAATCTAATATATCGATTTCCATTTAATTTTAATTTTCAATTTATTTATTGTATAAACAGGTAAAATATATATTACACTGACGTTATATTTATACGTTATATTACACTGATAAAAAAAATAAAACTAATAAAAATACCAACAATAATTTACGCAAGGCCCTATGCGAACATTTAAATAACGAGCAAAAGACACAGATAGAAAGCAATAAATAATAATAACCATTAAAATAATGTAGCGATACAGAAGAAAAAAAAAACATCAAACAATATTATTCCATCTATTGCATAGTAAAACACCACAAATTCTATAGGTTCAATTGATTACTATTATAAAATTGTCTAGAATTATTGCTAAGAATTATCTCACTAGGAAGCAAGTTCCATTTTTTTGACTATAATCAATCTATGGGTTTCCCCCAAAACCCAAATTGTCATTCAGCCAACCAACAAATTTCCTACACTTTTGATAAAGATGAAAGTGTTTTTACCTAAATAATTTTTAGACATGCAAAAAAAATCCGTTTGTGCTCGCGCAGGTTCAAGAAAACAGTAACCATTCATTAATCATCCAATTATTTATATTACAAAACAATTTCGGGATTAAAACAAAATAAAATATTTAAACAAATTTTCTTTATTCCTTTTTCTCTCTTTCGCCTTCACGGGCTAGAAGTAAGCTAGCCGGACGGGGTTGAAATGTGTTTTCACTTTTGCGTTCTTATAAAAAAAAGATTTCCTTCGCTTATAATTTTTTTATTATCCTTTAAATCAACTTTTCTAGCCATAAGACGAAAAAGAAAAAGAAGAAATTGCGAAGAAATTAACATTACCGGAAAAAAAAGGGGTAAAGTAAACCAAAAAAAAAAAAAAACACATACACACTAAATATCCGCTTTTCGGATAAATAATTAAAATCAATTCTTTAGCCGCCTCTCTTCTTGCCCTAAGCCCCTTTCCTTAAGCGAGCAAGTAAAAAATCTGTGTTAAAAAATATATGTATTAATCTCACATCAATTAGAAGGGAAACACATGCAGCTCTTTCCTCATCCTCCCCCTTTTTAAGTCAGTTTCACTTTCTCATTTTTTTGTGCTATTAAAATTGGTGTATTTTGTCGGTTGGAAAGAACCAAAAAAAAAAAGTATTCTAATTGCGCTGGGTTTTTGTTTGACCAATACCGATGATCAAATGTCAGCTTTTGCTCATTGCACATTTTTTTTTTCACTTATAGTTTATGGGTTTTCTGTGTAATATATATGCGTCCCACATTTTTTGAATTATAATTCATATATTTATTTGCGTAAAAAGCGCTCTGTGAAAATTCATTTCGAAAGTAAAAGCTAACTTTTTCCCGTCTCATATTTTAATAGTATGCATCTTAAAAAGAAACTTTTCACCACGGGATATAATTAATTTTTGAGCCCAAAACTGCTTCCATTTAAAAAAAAATGTTAATTCCAATATTTAAATTTTATTATAAGCAAAAAGCAGCCTTTTTTTATAGCCCTATATACTTGCTTTCCGGCTATTCTTGGCTTCATTTTTTTTTGAAAAATACATCATGTTACGTACTTAAACCTACGGAGACGGAGAGATACAATTCATTTTGCAAATTTTTATTTTAGATGGATCTGACATTATTGAGTATTGCGCTATCGTTATTAATTGTTAGCGTTCGCGCTCAATCTAATAAATCGATTCCGCCACAAAAACAGTCGGAGGACTCTTTGCAACAGTCGCCGCCAACCAACGCCAACGGACAGCCATGTGGTACGGCCGAAGTCGACTACACGCCATGTGTTGAAAGAGAGAGCGCTGATTCACTTTTTAGACAATGCTGTCAACAGTATGCGCCAGAAGGATGCCAGTCTTTGTGCCAATACGAAACCGATGAATTGACCGCCAGAAACTTGGTAATTACTTAAAATATTAACAATACAGCAGGTCTTGCTAAAAAAAAATATGCAAGTCAACTTTTTTAACAACTAACAAATCTGGCAACAACAAATGGCTAAATTTTTTTTCTTACCTCTTTGCAATTACATATTTCGTTAAAAATTCGTTTAACAATTTCAAATTTCAGTTGCTTCAAGCAGTCAAGTCCGGCAAATGCGAGCTGAAACACATGAGCACCGTCTTGTATTGTGCCTCACAAAACGAGGTTTGTACATTCAAAGATTTCAATTATTTTTGGTTAGAGCAAAATTAGAGTTTAGTATTTTTACTTATGTTTGATATATACAATCTTTATATGTATCAGTATGACAATTTCTTTATAATACACATATATTTAACACACATAAAATTAAATATGCTTTGACTCCCGACAATGCCCACACATCGGCACACATCTAGTTGGCTGATAATAACTAGAAAGAAATCAGGATAGAGGCCTATATTGTTCTCCATTCCTTTTTGTTTCCATCGTCAACACCAACAAAATACAGACTTGATGATGATTTGGGTAGGAAAAACTATGCGTATTTATTTAACAACAGCACAAATCATTTTTTTCAAAAGCTCAGTAGCCTATGGTTCACAATTAAACAAACTGTTAATATCCCTCCAAAATATAAAAATTTCACTTTAAACATTAGATTGTGCCGCCAAATGGTACATTAGCCCAACACCCGTCCCCAGGTCCGAGTTAAACCAAAAATTAGACTTAACTTACGGTCAATCTCTTTCTTCTATTATGTAACAAATCGCTAACAAACTAATTAACATTTTATTTTAATACAAATTAATCCGTACCTTAATCAAATTAACTCTAGGACAACAAGAAGTGCTGCAGTCATTTAAACATGTCCGACTCAAAGCTCGGCGTCGGTGATCGTTGCCTTCGATTCTGCGACCCGGCCGGAGAAGGTGGAATCGCAACCATTTCACGACAAGACGTCACGTGTTTATTCAACTGGAATGTGCTCATGTACTGTCATCAGTCTGGCATCAAAGCCGAATAACAAATTGATAAAATTGCTAAACTAATAATAACACTCATTTAAGTTTTGAGCTAAATTGTAAAATTATTTAATGTATGTATTATTAGTATTAATAACTTCATAATATTGTTTTGCTTGAAAATTATAAAAATAATGAAAAAAACAGTTTCTAATTGACGTTTTCACGCATTTTTTGCATAAAGAATAAAATTATCGTATAGCAAAATCAGTAACATAACTGCAGGAGTTTTATTGTTTAATTTAAAACCATATTAAGGTTAAGAATTAAAATTTTATTATGATGCAGCAAAATTTTCGCAATGTTGTCGTTCAGTGGTTGGTAACGGCTCATTGATTCTCTCAATAATCAATGGAAATTAGCAAAAAGGTAACCCAAAATTTCCTATAACTTTTTGTGAGCAATTACAGTAGACTAAGTTATGTAATATTCCCGGTACATTTCACATTTAAAAAGTATTGTTTACGGGTAAGCACTTTAAATGCATCGTTTACAGTAAACCCTTATTATTCTATTTAATAAAATTACCACTTATTTATAACATTTCCAGAAAAAAAAGCTATTATTTTTTCGAGCATTTATCAAACAATATCCATCGGTTCCCACACAAAGAGCTCTGCCGTAAATCCATGGCTATTGTAAGGCTGGTCTCAAATTCAGGTCACAATTTGGTCTTTACAAAAAAAAATCGAAAAAGTGTGCTGTGAATGCTTTGCTGTTTGCAAACTTTTTGGATTAAAGAAAGGTCATCAGATCTCTATTATAATACCCGCAAAGGCTTACTATAGCTTTTTAATTTGTTAGAGAGAAACAAGAGTTTTATTACTTACGGTCAAATATAATTTTTCGTTTTCACTAAACTCATTTTTTCAGCTCATTATTTTTTTCCTTTCTGCAAAAATTTTTTTAAATTAAATCCGTCAAAAAAACAAAATTAATGATAACGGGATCAACAGGATGATGTCAACGTTTATTTTCCACCATCAATTCCCGTTTTTTTTTTTCATTCCTGCGCTTTAAATTACACCTCCAAATAACGGAAAGTGCACACAAATTTTTTTTTTTCCCGCTAAAATAAGCTAACAACAGAAACAAAAACAGTGGAGAATGTTCAATAATAATTTTATGATAAAATGTTCGCGTACCACGCCTGGTTCCCACTTTTTCAAAGATCAACAGTTTCTTGGCGACATGAAAAGAATTAATTGCAAATGACAATTTAATTTAGCTTCTCAATGAAAATTACCTGATAAAATAATAAAAAAAATAGATTTTTAAATCAAATCCTTAACAATTTAAGAAAAGAATTTTCCGCAATATTAAGATACAAAAAACCTAATCAAAGAGCGATTGTCTGCTAAAAAAGTGAGAATTACGCAAAATTTTTGCTTATGCCCTTTTCAAAACTCACATTAATCTTTTGGAATGCATCAGAACGAGAATATGCTTATACCATCAGATGATCTGGTAATTATGAAAAAACCAATTTGAATTCATTTTATTAAAAATTATCAACGCCACCCCTTCCTATCTCTTAGGTATTACGCTCAAATTTAAATTGCATATTTAAATTCCCTTTGGCGTCATATTCTCAGTTTTTTTTTTCAAGTTACAATTTATTTGAATTCTGTATTAGGGTCAAAAAACTATAATTAAAACAAAAATCAATTGTCAATCAATTTTCAGACTTCTTACAGCATCGTCAAATCTTGGATTCACCGCAACCCCGAAGCGATGGACAAATTCAATCACTTAGAGCTGGAAAACAAAAATATAGTTAAGCTAACGGGAAAAAAATTTCAAATATGCAGAAAAATTCTCCAAGTCTGACTCGGGTAAGTTAAAACATGTTATAGCTTAACCCGAGGCTTACATACAAGCATAAACTTAATATTACGCTTGAGTTCTTTAAATCTTACTCGTCAATCCAATCCAAACTTAAGCTTATTTCTATTACCTAAACATTTTCAGTTAGCAAGGCAAACAAAATTGCACAAAAGCCTATATGTACAAGTAGGAGACTGACTTTATAGCATGGATAAAGTAATAATAATCATATTATTTAACATCACGCTATCTAACCATAATATTCCAGCAAAACAATTTTGTTAAACGTCGAGTCGCGAGCATCAAGACAGTCCATGAGAAGGAAATATACTCGCCGCCGACCGAAAACGGTAAAGTTATTGTCAACGATATTTTGGCGTCGTGCGTTAACATTATCTACAATGCGGCTACACGAGACACATTCTTCTCGGTAAAACCGATTAATTACAAATTACTAATACAAACTAAATCACTAATATAAAATTCTTTTAGTACGTCAAATACTTTCAAACTATTCCCGGCTTGAGGTGGATGTTTGGCGGTGATGATTTGACGACGAACATAAATTAATAAAAAAAACTAAGTATAGAAATCGCTGGTAAAATATCAAAATTTTAAATGGACCTACCGCTTGGAATTTCCTTAATATTTGAGTTGGTCGAGCACGTTTTGCCTGGCGGAATTTACTCCTCTTTAATGCTCATCTAGGTCTAAAAAGCCTACAAATAAAGAATCGCATGTAAAAATTGACATAATAATAACAATAAAAATAATAATATAATGATCCCTGCTTAAACATTCCATTCATTGTTATAACCCCATGTTTATTCAACTAATAGCTGCATAAAATGCTATAAAATAATATTTAATTCACATAAAACATACCGATGGATATCTAATATACGTTAAAAACAAAACTCATAACACCCATCAATATTTTAAACGTTCGAGTCAACAATTCACAAGTTGTTTGTCAAATAACGGAAAAATTCCAAACCGCTATTCGTTTTTATAAAATCAGAACCACCTTAAAAAATCATATTCCTAACCGCTCCAAACCTATGTTCTCCGCCCTGATTACATACCTGGTATATTCCAGTTGGCAGAGTAGACAAATATGTGATTGATTGCAAGCTATTGAATATGGTTATAAACCAGTAGTTGGTAAACGCTCCGTAACCCTATCTATTATCAATGCCATTTTCTTACTGTCTGACGTTAGGCAAAGAAAAATAGTGTACAAAAACGAGGGGGTTACATAGCCATTACCCACTACTGCTATGGACAATACGGGTTTACTAAATATAACAATCTCAGCCATTTTTCTCGCAAGCAAACAAAATGAAAAATTAAACTCACACAGCATGAGGGTTGGAATTTTTAAACTATACGATTACCTAATAGACCACAAAAACATGATTCAATTTATACGCAGAGTTTTGATACCATTTTTTAAATACAGCAACTTCGTCCTTTTTTACCAGCAATAAATGTATTTTCCAATTTGATCAGATTTAAATCGGTGGCGATTGACCAAATTGGTCGACACCGCAGCAATTATTTCTGCCCAAACAAAAAGTCCAGGAAATGTGGTATAGGCCAGCAAACTTTTGACAATGTATTATAATAAATTTATGTTGCCCACAAAATTCTTTTAATGACCCCGAAGTTACCATTCAATGAGTCTGCAAATCGCTTTTTGAGCCTAAACTCAAACAACCACTTAAAAAAAACTCATTCCAAGCTCAAATAAAGGCACTGACGAGCATAGCACCTTGCTGCCAACATAAAAAAATTAATTTTAAATCATGTATTCAATATTGAATAAATTTATAAAAGTTTATTTTTTTAATTAAATGGAGGTCGAGAAAGGTTGTATAAATATATGCAGCAAAAAAATCGACTGCACAGAGAGCACAGAGAAAAATACGGTTTTTTTTCAACAGAAAAAAAAGAGTAAGGGACAAAAAAATGTTCTACAATGTAACAAAAAAATTCGAGTAAGTTAATAAAATATTTAAATTTCTGAGCACATTATAAAAAATCAAAAAGAAAAATAAAAGAAAATTTGTTGATTTTGTTCGTTTCGCAAAAAAAGAACAACAACGTAAAAATTATTTAACAAAATCGTGACAATTAAACTTTTTATTGCGTCGCCTGCAATAGGAAGGAATGAAATTGTTTATCAACAGTACTTTTTCTAAGATAATATAATTCTAACTATCTTTTATATATTCTGTAATAACAGCATAGATAATAAGCCTACACAAAATAATATTTTACAAAGCTTAAGCATTTGCCCTCAACAACACTACAAACACAATCCAATTCAATCCACCCAACACCAACCGTCCACAATTTTTAGTGACAAAAATTAAAACAATGATTATGAGTATTTGATAATAAACCAAAAAAAAAAAACAAAAAAAAGTACAAGCGTACAGTAGACCCATATCCGGTTTCCTACGATACATTTCCCTGAGTTTTGAATAATTCAAATGAGAACCGTATAAATGATACAACAACACGCATTGCAAGAACAAAGGTAAAAAAAGATAATCAATGGAAGGAATTTGAACAATATAAAACAAAAGATTTTCGAGGTTTTATCAAACAGTTATAAGTTGATATCGGTAGATTTCAAAATCCCAAAAGAAAGCAAGATTTCTACCAGAAACACACATACAAAAAAAATATTAAAAAAAACACAAATTTTTCGATATCATGCAAAAAAACTGACCCGATTAACTTCTAGCCGATACCATTCTAATAAATCAAAAGTTGAGTAAAGTTACAACAGGACAAAAGTTTTTCAACAAAACACAGCCTTTTCAAGTCTTTCTCTCTTCTCCACCGCCTCTCCTCGTTTCTCTCCGACTTTGAAAAAACTACTGCAAAAATAGTAGAAAACAGAAGAAAAAAATCAATGTACACGGAACAAATTAAAGTAAAATTAAAAGTTTTCTAAACAAAACATTTGAAGACTTAGAAAGATCAAAACGAAGCAAAAAGAAAATATTAAAAATAAAAACTGATGGTAGAATGGTTGCATAGCTGAGAATTGCGCGACTCGCCTCCTCGGTCGAATCACTCTCATTAACACACAAAAGTTCAATAATTGAAGAAATGAAAACCAGAAAATAATAACAAGAAATTGAGGAATATCTAATGCAAAATAGAAAAAAACCTTAACATGGAGCATATTAGACCAATGTCGGGGATTACACACAGCGTAAAATTACAGTTCAAATACTTGAACTATCAAAAAATAATATGAAAATAAATTATAATTTACCGCAAAAAAATTCAAACGCAAATTTTTTTCTTTACAAAAAAGTTTAGAGGAAAAAAGCAGAATGGAAATATGCACGAAACAACATAATTGTATTTGACTATTTTGGCTGTTTTGAAAGAAAAATTCAAACAACGCGTGCACATCTTTCTCGACTTGTTAGACTTAATGAAAAATGATTAATAAAATAACAGAAAAAAAAAGAAAGAAGATTAAAACGCCTTCAAAATATGTATAGCTTTTTCGTGACACTGTAAACAAAAGGTTTCTTTTTGGCACTAAAAGTATGATCAAACAACAACAACAAAAATTGAAGGAATAAAAACAAGAGCTAGCATAGCGACAAAAGCCTAAGCCTTCAATTTTTCAAGAAATTAAAGTCCATCATTAGACAATCTAGTCATGTTTAGCCTGATAAAGATGAAGATTAAACTCCAATGAGGAATCACTCGCATGACCGCATCGATTGCACTTGAACGGCGTTTCGTAGCCATGGTATCCCAAGTGTATTTGATATAAGGCACGATCGCTGAAAGCAATCTTGCAATGCTGACATGAATGAGGCATAAAATTTTGACGTTGTAAATCCTGCAAAAAATATTACATAAAATATGTTTTCAAAAAAATTGTCCTAAAACGATGCCAAACCAAAATATCAAAATTTAAAAAATAAATTATTAAGTTCTTTTAAAAAAGGAAGGGATAATTTACATGATTGAGTTGCGCCAAAATATTTGTAAAATTCGAAGATCCGTCTTCATTTATCAAACGGGTGGTCGACTTCAAGTCTCCGCCATTCGACGACATGTCCGACAAGTTAGATTTTAAAATGTTATTGTTATTTTTTGTCTGAAATTTTTTTATTGATTAATAATAAATAAACATTATGATAGTAATTTCCAGTCTTACCACATCGCTGCCGTCAAATTTGCTACGCTTCGACTCGAGGCCCGGCGAACTTTTGTCTCGTAATTTCACAGAAATTTGGTCGACTTTAATCGTCTTTGAAGGTTTGCGCTTGCGGGAGCCGCCGCCGGGTATCGCCCCCTCACTTCCGGGCGACACCGAGTAAGTTTTTGACATTGACTCCCCGCCGCTGGTGGATTCCGAGCCCATCGAGCCTCGTCTACCGTTGCTGACAGCTGGACTAAGACTGTGCGGGAGTTGCAGCTCTTCGTCATCGTTAGAACAACCGAAACTAATCGACGTTGTTGTCGAGCTTGGAAATTGCGACGAAGATGACGTCATGTGGTGAGAGACCGATGTGGAAATCCCACTTGAAATGCCGCTTCCCAACAAATGGTGGTGGTGAGAGTGGGGGTCCCCGCCCATGTTGACAGCTGACAGCCCCGAAATTTCTGGAATAGTATCTGGTTGATGGCCCAGCAAGGCGGAAGCTAAAGCCGAATTGTTGGACACGGAATTGGCGCTGCTCAGCGAATTGTTGGCATTGCCGTTGGCTACTGCAGCTGTAAGCGCCGCCGCGACCTGAGCCGCCTGCCTACGCGACTCCTCCTCGTGCTGATGTTGTTGTTGTTGGAGTTGGGCACGAAACAGCTCCTGTTGCAGTTGCGCGGCCAATTCTTTTGTTGTCGAATCCGGTAAGATTCCATTCAACAATTCCGGAGTGTTGTTCAAGCCTCCGGCGTTTAAATTGCCGTTGGTCGGGTGGGTTCCATTGGTCTGATGGAATTGTCCATCCATATTGCCATTTTGTTGCTGCTGCTGCTGTTGTCCTAATAATAAATTCTGATTTTGCTGATGTTGTTGTTGTCGTTGCTGTTCTTGGACAGCTGCCAGGTTTTGGTACAAATTCACCAAAGTAGCCGTGGGTGCCTGATGTTGTTGCTGGTTAGCAATCAGATGTGCCATGTTGTGGCGAATCAATTCCTCGTTGCTGGAAGTTGTGTACTCGCATTGACTGCACGAAAACACATTTGTGTTGGCGGCGCGCAACAACTCATTCATTTGTTCAATCTAAAACAGGTAAATATTATTTCTGAGAAACACAACGCCCAAAACCCCGCTCCCAAATTACTCAGACAACAATTACCTGTTGTTGATGTAACATCATTTGGTTGGTATATTGTTGGATTGAAGAAGAGTTGACCATTGGCTGAAGCAGCATTTTGTTCAAGGTTGAATGAGACGTTGAGTCGTCCACTTCAAAAGGCTTTGAGCAACTTGAGTCTTCTTCCCGCATATCATCAGCATCAATGCCACCGTAGTCTTCGACGTCACCCTCGGAAATTGGCTTTTCTGTAAAACAAAAAATTAGACTATTTAAACAAATAGCAACTCATACACACCAAAAGCAATCGAAAAGAAAAAAATAATACCTTCGCCGTCGCTATCAATTTCGGCGGTGCCCGGCATGCGTGTGTGCCTGTACTTTTCCAAATGCATTTTCAAACTGTGGCAATACTTGGTCTGGTATGTACAATCCTGGCAACGGTACTGATAAATCGGCGTATGCGATTTCATGTGTGAGTTCAACATTGACTTATTCACACAAGTGTAGGCGCACTTGGAGCACTTGAAAGGCTTCGAACCTTTGTGATTGCGCAGATGGTATTCGAGGTGATGTTTGTATTCCGTAACAAATCCACACTGCGAACAAGTCAGTTGTTTGTCCGGCGGAATGTGCGTCTTGTTGTGGGCCCAGGACTGCTCCTTGCTGGTGCTTACATACGAGCACTGTTTACAGCGATAGTTCTTTGGCCGACCACTCCGACGTGCTGGCTGTTCAGTCTTTTTGGCGCTTCCCGTCGGGTCAATACAGTCGTTGGAATTGTCTTCTTCCTAAATTCGTTCCAACAAATTTTCAGTGACAAAATTTCATAAAAAACCACATCAACTGTGATAATTTAATATATAAACATAAAAAAGTCATTTGTTAACAGTAAAATTTAATCTTTAGTTTAGGCACAACAATAAACAGACAAATAAATTAGAACTATCAAAGGTGGTAAACTTACTAAACCCAAATAATAATAAAAAAAACGTATTCAAAAAGTCGTTTTAATAAATTTAATAATCTGTATACACAGACGATTCTTGTTTACAAATAGTTTTGACTTTTTTTTTTGCAAAAACAAAACAAAAAGTATTAATTCTTTTTTCGCTTTTTCAGCCATTCGTGTTGTAGTGCCCCGCCCACCCGGCTGGCTGCAAAGAAAAAGAAAGAATTGTTTTCTTTTTTTTCTTCCTCCATTATATCGCATTACAATTATTCAAATTTCAATTAAAAAATTAACAAGCAAATCACAACAAAAAGTAGAAAACCGAACAACAACAATAAATCTGAGCTTAAACCAACTCACACACTAGATACAGTAATATTATTTGCGCGTTTACAAATAAAATCTCATAAGGGAATTCAACTGAGTAGTCATACATAATCATAAATAAAACAAAGCAACAAAAACGGCATACCATTTCATCATCCATCAAATCATCGTCCGTTGGGTCATGGACATCCAGGCCTTCAATACTCTTGTGCCTGTCAAACGATGTTTTCGCTGTTGTCTGTCCCGAAATGCCCAGAATTCCATTGAGTGCGGACGAAAATTGAGCATTTGAGTTTGGCGACAACAAGTTGTTTGCTCTCTCAGTTAGCGCTTTAATTTGGTCTAATGCACCTAAAAATCAAAAATATTATACATCAACTAAGCAATAGACGGTGAAGAAATAATACCTAAACTGGATGAAGAATTAACCATCGAAGTTTTGCTCGATGAATTAATAAAATTCAAATTGGCTAAAGCATCAGAGTAAGACAGGGACGGCGTTAGCGTCACTGCAGTCGTTGAGGTACCCGCACTCGAGCTGCAATTGTCTACCATTTTGAGTATTTCTTCCGTGGGATTTGAAGGCGTTGAAATGGATGCGACAGTGTTTGAGGTCGCAGCCGCTGCCGCAGCGCGGTTGACCATGTCTACAATGGATGCCATTGTTGTTGAGATTCCGACTGCGCCTTCTAAAATAGACGTCGCCTCCATGCCAAATCGCAAGGCGGATGACGTCAAATTCTTGGAACTGGGTGCCGAAACTGTGTCGGTAAAGGGCGAAAAATTTGCATTTGACATTGAGGATGTTGAGCACGACGTCAAATTGGTCTTTAGGCAGTCCGCGTCGTTCGGATCGTCCAATCCAGCGGCAATACGCTGTTCGCGAGTATGCGAGTCACGCATATGTTTTCGAAGCCGGCCTTCTGTACGCGATGTGTAGTTGCACATTGTGCACTGATGATCGCCATGCGTATTCATATGCGAATTGTAATGGAACTTCGAACTGCAGGTAAACCCACAGACGGGGCACACGCGCATCTTCGAGTCACCGCTAGTTGCTGCTGATATCATCGACATATTTGGCGCCTCTAGTCCAGGCGCACGAAAAAAGTTCGGTTATTGCGAGGCGCTACAACGCCGTGGCCGCCGCCATTGGTGTTGCTCATCGAAATTTCTCTGCCAATCATTTCGTCAACCTCCGAAACGGTCGGTGTAACGACAATCGAAGTGGTTATTTGCTTCTGCAATTTCTTCAAATTGTCAATTCCCTTTTGTAAAGCCTCTTTTTCATCTCTTCGGCTCATGCTATTATTGTTGTTGTTGATCTTGTTGCTGCCTTCATTGTTCAACTTCGCACTGGCAATGTTCTCAGCAAAGTCCAGCAAAAGTTTTCTAAACACAAAGTAAAATTACAATTCGAACATCGATAAAGCACAAAAAAATTAAAAATATATAAAATCACTTACGACGCTTCGTTATTATCCCAGTTCGTCTCCCGTTTGACCGGCAAATTATCATCCGCTAAAATGTAAAAAAAAGTTAATTTTTCTATTAGAATTCAACAAAAACCAAAATAGCGCTTACCATAATCAAGAATAGTGTGCAATCGGTCTTCCCTATTAGCGCCGTTACCTAAAAGAAACGGTGAATTGCTTCGTATGGGCTGTGGGGCGGCAATTCCCGCTGCAATTGCCGCGGCGTGATGGCTGGCGTCGGCGGGAAGTGAGTTCGCAAAATCGGACACCGTGACTCCACACTTAACATCAGTAAAGGCAGTTGTCGAAGGCAAGTTTTTGCCGACGGTCAAGTGGCCGTCATTCTCACCGTGTGCCGACGGAGAGTGCAATACACCATAAGATTTATGAACTGAGCTAGTCAACGGCGTAGACCCTGCAGAATTCACTTGTGCTGTCGACGAGGTTGGTGCAGCTGAATAGAACTGTTGTTGTTGGTGGGATGGCGACAACAATTGCTGTTGTGCGGACGGAATGGGAGATTTTGCGTCGTTGATGGTAGAATGCAACGAATTCAGCCAACAAGACTTTTGATCCAAGTTTGACCAATCCTAAAATAAAACAAAATTTGCAATAAAAAAAATGAACAAAACTTTAAAAAAAAAGTACAGGTGAGGTAGCTTGTGGAGTGGATATTCCTTGTTGTGCAGCAAATTCCATTAAATTGCGACTATTGCCATTGTTTGAAGTAGAGAGGCTGTCAACACCAGGAATGCCATTGTTCTCGTCTCTCATGCCGCAATTGTTGCTGTCATTCGACTTGTGTTGTTCAATGAAATTGTCAACAGTCACCGAATTTCCATTCGACGAAAACGCATTGGTCGTTGACGAGTTTTCCACTTTTTGATCTGCATTTGGTGAGGACGACTCAAAGCAAAGCTGCCTATATGGTGTCAGGGCACAACCAGTTTGTGCAAAGCTGGCTGGCACATGAAATCCGGTTTGAGGTGAGCCGCCTGAATAAGACGGCAACGAAGACTGCGAGCCATCTGCACTGCGTGGTGCCTAAAGGAAAACAATTCAAAATAAGAAAAAACAATCAAAACGTATCTCTTTAACCGATTAAAAAAAGTTCACCTACAAGCCTAATCCATTGCTATGCAGTTAAAAGTTACAATAAAAATTCAATTACATGAATGGGAGTGTGAACAGCCATATGTGCTGCAAGTTGTTGTTCGTGGTGTTGTTGCGACGAGGATCCCCATTTCGTTGTAGTGTTCGCTACGCTCAATGCTGCTGACGAATTTTGCTGTTCGTTGACGGTGGAAGTTGGGGTGGTTGTGGATGCTATTTCAAATTGCGTTGCTGACATAATATATTACCACTTGTAATGTTGAAAGACTAATTAAATTGGCTACCGGACGAATATCACTGATTCAATATTGTGTTGTTATTATTATTAATGACAATTGAAAAAAAGATCAATTACAGTTGATGATTGTTGATTGGAATCAATTAGATGGTAATATTCAAAAAGCAAAAAAAATACTTTGATATCCGAAACGCAATATGATTAGTGATCAACGCTCAGATTGTCAAAAACGAAACTTAAGCCATAAATCGTAAAGAAATGGAAAGCATCACGCTGGAATGATTTGCGCTTCCTATGGCTAATCCTCGACTTTTCTTCGGTAATGGTCTTCTGATCTTTTCCTTGAAGTTATTCGATGATTTCAACCTTCAGAATTTAATAATTTAGCCGATGTATTAGGAATTCGAAGAAATCGTGGCAATGTTTGTTGGTCCTCTTTCTCTAAGCCGGTTGCAACCTTCTCTTATTTTATTTCATACCTGAAAAAAAAGAAAATTACAAAATCAGTTGAAAAACTTCGAAATGCTTGTGAAACACAAAAATTGTGAACACTTTTTCATAAATCAAAGCAAAAAAAAATTTGAAAAAATAAAAGTTTTAATTTTATTTTTTGATATTTTCAAAGGCGAAGAAAAAAGTGGTTTTTTTATAAGTTGCTGAGAAAAAGCGAAAAGAAAAATGCACTTTCGCTACCGTCGACGTCGCACTTTTTTAAACACACAGCTTATTTTATAAAAAAAAATATTTTTCAGCAGAAAATAATTCACATCAACAAAAAAACACAAAAAAAAACTTCTCCTCGTTCACTTCATTATTATATTTTCCGCTATAAATTTTTTACATTGCGTTTTTTTCACACTTTTTTTCCTTTCTCCGTTACCTTTTTTGCTAGCACTTTCTCTTTCAATAATGCAAAATGAGCGCTAATACCGTCGGTCTGAGTCTCTATTTTAGCAGTCTTTAATTTATTTACGGCATCTACGTCAAAACGCTTTAATTCTAAGCTTTTTTTCTCTTGCCAAACGATTTTATCAACTATTTTCAGTCAACTTTTTCATTATCATCCCCTTTTCGGCCCGTTGTGTTTTATGTTTTATGCACTTTTGTTTAGAAATTTGGAAAAGCATTTTTTTGGAAAAACATTAAAGCTAACGGCCCCAAAAAACGTTTTGAAATAAAAAACAAAAATCGTTTTTTTTTTATTTTCTTTCACGTTTTCTTTGCACTCATTAAAGCTGCATATCTCAATGTCAGCCTTTAATATTTCGCTGAGAATAAGTCTGTGTGTTTTTGCATTATGCTAAAATTTCGGTACAGACCAGATCAAACGGTATCAGTTTATGCCCCATATATAATGTTTCTGTAATTTTAAAGAATTATGAATTTTTACAGGAATTTATATGTCGCATTTTTAAAGAAAACAAATTTAAAGGCTTAATACCAATGAAGTATGTGTGATTTAACAAGTGATAGACAAGAATAGAACAAAATCAAAGGAGTAAAAGAAGAATTGCAAACGCTCAAAAAGTCAAGACATTACTTTAAAAAAACAAAACAAAGTAATAATAAAAGTGCTCTTAAGAAAAACATTGTAAGGCTAAATATGTACTAAACAAAAAAAGCAATGTAATTCAAAGAGTTGTTTTTGATACTCAGCGATTCAGCAAATGTTCATAAATTAAAATTGTGATCAAGACCAAAAACAACTATCTTTTCAATTTTTTGTTTTAGCTCAGAAATCGGGGATGAAATAAATTTTTTAGAAACGCTTCCAAACAAATTTTTTTTGGATAACTCCTACTATTCCTATTCATCCTCTACACGCAGAAAATCATAAAGCAGATTTATCCTTACAAAAGTTCAAATTTATGCAAAAAACCTCAAAAAATTAAAGTGCTTCCGCTGTCAACAAATGTTGAATAGCAGAACAGTTCTCCCAACTTATGCGTTTATTTGCTAAATTTTTTTTGTCTATATTGTATAGCAAAGATACTAAAGATGATAGCAACACAAATCTAATCATTAAATTTGTTTTTCTTTTTTTGTTTGCAATAATTTTTCTGCAAAATCAATTTCAATTTTTTGCGCAAAAGTACAATTTGCCAATATTTTTAAAAACTATAACAGCGCCTACTCTTTTAAGTTCAGCAGCCTACAGATTTACAATTTCATTTTTTTGCTATACCCAATATTTTGTTGTTCTTCAAAAACCAAAAAAAAAGCAGACTTTCGTATCAAAAAATTTCTATAAAAAACGTGGCAAGAATGCATGTGCAAATTGATTTTGCAGTTTTCACTTCGAGATTTTTTTTTTCAAAATGTTCATAAACAAAAAAAATTTACTTTCCTTTTCTATGACAAAAACAAAAATAAAAGTGCATTCAAATTTTGTTGTAATTGTTGTTCCTGCGCTTTTTTGTTGTTGTTGTTCTTTTTTTTCTTGTTTTTATTCGAAAAATGTTAGTGTGTTGAGGCTGGCCGTCAACAATATTTGTGCTATAAGAGCCACATTTTTTATTAATACTTTCATATTACTATTTTTTATCACTCATTTTATTTACCACCTCTTTTTCTAGCTATCATTTCAATTTTTTTGTCTCCCCTCTCTTACCTTTTTATATTCTTATATACAAACCAACGAACTATATCCACAGTAAACGCTAAAAAAATGATAAAACACAATATTTTCATGTGCATTGCTGTATTTCAACGCAGTTCTGATTGCTGTATTTGTATTTTTTATATTTTATTTTTGAAACGCTTACAGACACAAAAACACATATACGCAGACTAATTTTTTTTTGAATTTGCAAAAAAAAAATTTTTTGGTAAACAAATTGCGTTTTAGATTAAATTTAAAAAATTAAATTGTTAAATATAAGGGTGCATTTTCCTTATAATTACAGCGTTCGTGTTTACTTGCTGAACAATTTTTCATGAAATCAATGAAATCAGGAGGAAACTTTTAACGAAGCATTCAATTCACTTATGCAAAAAGTTTCCTTAAATTAGACCTAAGGTTAGTAAAAACGCAAAAAAAACACATTGATTGGGACGACAATTTCAACCATATTACTATCATATCATACAGTGATGCTCTTCAAAGGATTCACCAACTCACTGCAAAATGCGGCTAATATCTAACAAAAAAATTTTTACCAAAAAAAAGAAAATTAGTCTGCTATGAATATTATATTAAATACAGTTGGAAGAGAATGATTTTGGGCACTTTAATGCATAAAATTAAAATTAAAAAAAAGAATAGTGCCAGCAAATATAAAATAGAAAAAAGTCTAAAAATTAAATAAAACTAGGTTAGCATTCAAAACAAAAAAAAGTGCATATCGAAATAGGAATACATAAAACATTACACAAAAAAACCAGCGCACGCACATCAAGCCGTATCGAATCGAATAAAGTGTAAACCAACAAAAGAGACACGATGCTAACGAGAGATCGCAAGCGATATCAATTTTTTTTATTTTCCTTTGTTTAAAAAAAATAATTTTCAATTGTTTAAAAATAACTTACTCTATTGGCGTTTTGCCAATTTTAACTTTTAAAACTTTATTTGTCTTCATTTTTTTGTTCTACCGTAATATTTTTTTTGGCACTTCACCAATCTTTTGAATTTAAATTCAAAAAAAACCTCTTCTTCTCTCTTTTTCCTTTTTTATGTGCTTTTTTCGTTTTCCTTTGCCGTTTGGCTTGTATGTGTATGTTTCCTGTCTGTTTTGATTTGGGTTCAACACGTTTTCGTTTAATAAAGATCAACTAACAATTTCTTTGTCGTGTTGCTTTTTACAAGAACATAATAAAATAAAAAAGACAAAAAAAAAGCTAACAAAAAAGTGCCACAAAAAAACTACTGCGTTTTTTCAAATCAAGAAAAAACACATTTAACACAACACACAAAAAAACGTGTTTTAATAGCATTTAAGTGTGGAGCGAAAGCCGGCTTATATTCCACACAATAATTCCCCAGTGCCCTTCAAAATGGGGAGGCGTTGTGCTTAAAAAACAACAACATTAATGTTATTTTTGTTGCAATTTTATAGTTTGTATGCTGTTTGGCTGGTGAAAATTATTGCCAGTGCTTTTTCAATTTCTCTGACCTTTTTTTTATAATACAAATCTTCGGTGCTTAAAGCGTTTTGACCGTTTATATGACTATCGTTTACAATTTTTGTGTTTGAAAAAAATAATTTAGTGTTAAGCAAAAGGTTTGAAAAAGAAGTTAAAGGGATTGATAAGAAAAAAAATGAAAAAAAGGCGCTAAAAAGTAATTTAATCAAAAAATCGAAAAAACCAACTTTAATCAGATCCGAGCAGATTATTTCATTTTTAAATGATATTTAAATAACTTGCAAACTGTTAAGCGTAAAACAAATTTCTATTGCCTGAACAAAAAAAAGTTCAATTTTGTCGCGAACGTGAATTCAAATATATAAATCTTCTATTCAATTATTTCAACTTAATTGAATTTAAATTGGCCTCTCACTACCCAATAAATAAAATTCTAGATCCCCGATTTAGTTTTTTACAAATTTCATCATCTTGTAAAAAAAAAGAGCTGAGTAAAATAAAAATATGGTAAGATTCAAGTTTCCGCCATTAAAAAACTCGTTAGTTAAAGTACATAATTATTTTCTTTACAAATTTTCTGTTTAATCAAAGTAAATTTTTTTTTCAAATTGTCAACAATATTTATATAAAATGCAGTAAAACCTAATACTTTGAATAGAAAAAAAGTTCAATTTAACAAAAATGTGGGAATAACAAAGTTCCTAAAAAAATTAAAAAATAAAGTCGATAAGAAAAAACCAAAAAAAAACTGACAATAAGTAAAAAAGCATAAAAAATCAAAAAGTAACGTATCACACACTGTTCAACACAATTCTCTGCTCTTTAATAATGTTTACGATAGAAAATATAATGTTGCGCGTTTTTGACTGTCTTATACACAATTCAGTGAAAGAAAAAAAATAATGGCTAGTTTTTTTTACATATATATGAAACAATATTTTTGGCTACGTTTTTTTCCAAAAATCCAACTCACTTTTTGTTTATATTCTTGATAAAAAGCCAGCTTTTTTTAGTTTTTTTATTGCAACTTCCTCGCGATTCAGATCTATATTTGCAGTCTTTAAACTCTCTTTTTTGGCTGACGCACTATATTTTTCAGCGTCATGCTTTCTTGTTGATATAATAGTGCCTTTCTTATTGCTGTTCTTTTTTTACACTTTTGCGCTTGTAATTTACTCTGTTTCTTCTCTTGTCTACACGCCACATTTCCTTCTTCTATTTTATTTAAAAAATTATTGTTATTGAATTGCAGTTCTTTTTCTTGCTGTCGTTGAAAGCATTTTTTGAAGGCTCACTGGCAGTCATGCTCGTTTTTTTTTACACGCAAACATTTTTTTCATTTGACGGCTGTGTTAGAATTGCAAAAAAAAAACTCTAAAAAAAGGAGAAAATAAACATCACTATTTGGGTTTCCCGTGTTGCCCTTTTTTAAATAGCGCAATTTTTCTGCTCCACGGTTAGCGTAGAAAATTTGCTTTTAAAGTCGCTGTTAGCGACGCATTTTTTATTGCCATATGTACTTTTTTGTACGGTCGCGTCTCTTAATTTTCCACGTTTGTATATACAGAGCATAGTTAGTCATACATAGTTTTTTTGTTATACAATATTTGCTGCTACTTATCTGTAATTGTTAGTCTTTAACAATTTAACAGTCTTTAACAATTACTGCACATTCAGTGCACATTTATTAAACGTGGAGAGTGATCTATTAAATTTAGTCGAAAAGTCCAGTTTTTCGGCTCCTTATAATTGATCTTCAATTTTCTCTGACCAAGCTTAAATTTTTTAAGCATACTCCTGAGTAGTTAAACTTATAAACTTGTTCGCCGATTTTTGAAAAATCGAAAATGAATCGAGATATGCTTTAATAAGTTAGCTAAAAAAATTTAAGAAATAAAAAAATATATTTTCAAATTTTCACACAATGCCAAACACGCACGCAGACGTACGCATTGGAATAAAACTTGTCAAAATTTCTTGAAATAAACATATTTAAATTTCTTAAAATGCGTGTATTTTTCCAAATTTAATTTCCCCTGATTTAATGTTCCCTTTTTCACGTTTTTTTCTGTTCCAAGTGCATTTTACATGTTTTTTCCCCAATATAAAATTCAAAAAATCATGAAAAAAAAATAATAAAATTGCACAAATGTTGCCTTCCAATTTTTTAAACAAAAATAAATCTTGTGAGTAGGGATGAGATTTTGTCCTTTTTTACGACAAAAAAGAATAGAAAAAGGATGGCAAAAGCAAAGAACAAATTTCCTTTGACAAAAAAACAAAAAAGACGGAAAAAAGACAAGAAAATTTTTTTACGAAAAAAAACAAAACAACTTTTTGAATATTTTCTCTTATTTTAAAAATTAAGATTTTTCACTTTAAAAGTTTTTGAGAAAATGAACTGGCTGTCTGGCCTAGTGGAATAACCCGTATATGAGTATGATGGTTCAATGTCTTGCTTGAAATATTGAAAAAAGTGAACTTTTTTTAATTTTGATATAGTCTCTAATCCATTTTACACATGGTTTTTTTAAAAAGTAGTGTTTTTTTGTTTCCAAAGTAACTTAAGTCCACGAAAATTTTTAATTATTTTGGCTACGACTCATGGCATTTAAACATTTTTATATAAACCCTTTAAAAGTAATTTGTTTTAAACGGATTTTGCCTGTACTGTTTTTGTCTGCTACTTGTCCTTTTTCTGTTTTTTTGCCAAAGGAAATTCGTTCTTTACTTTTTATCATCCTTTTTCTGCCTTTTTTTGTCGTGAATAAGGACAAAATCTCATCCCTGCTTGTGAGCAACATTGGAAAAAATGACTTTTCTAATTGTAAGACAAGTTTTAAATTATATTTTTTTGTTTTCTTTACCATCTTATAAATGCTACACATTGTGTGTAAGACACATAAAATTTGCTTTTCTTTATATTGAATTTTTTAACTCCAAATTTTAAATGTTGAAAAAAATATTTTTTTAATGGAGAAACAAAAAGGTTACGTAAACAATTTCGGTTTTTATCATTCAAAAATAACAAAAAAAAACTCGATTAATATTTACTTTCAAACAATACGACGGTTGTAATAACATAGTGTAGGAAAAAAAATTGGTGCTTGCACATTAACTGCCTAGCAAAGCTAAGAAAACTTTAAGCATAAATAATTAAGAATATTTGTTCGTTTATGAGGTTTCTTTTATGAAAAAAAAAAAAGCTTTCATATTAAACTAATCAATTTACAACTGTTAATAACCTGTTAGGGGTGTCTGACGTCAAAAACCAAACCTTGGAAACATTTAGCACAAATTTTAATTCTAGATGACAAACAATCTTCCAAATTTTGATAAAAACAAAAAACACCCCTAACTGTTCTTTAATGACTGGAGCAAGTTAAATTGCAAAAAAAATTAATATATTGGAAAAAGGCTAACAAATGCTAAAACAAAAACAAATTTATTTATTTCGTACAAAAACAGAAAATAGAAAAATTTGCAGGACGTTTTCAGGTAGTCAGTGTGACACAGAAAAAGCGGTCAAAGTTAAAGATTATTTCTCCACTAAATATAAATCCGTAGAAAGGACAAAAAATGGCAAATTTACATTACAATTGGCAAAAAAAATAATTACATAATTTTTCAAATTTTTTAATGACTGTTTTAAAAAAATCAACGCTTTACAAAGCTTAACAAAATTAATTAATTTTTTCTCCTCTACTTTGGCGCCAATGATTTTACTATTCCTAGACAAAATCGTCATGATTTAGTTTTTGAGCTGATCTTTTTTGAAATTCATCAACTAAAAGTCAAGTTTTTTTTAAATCTACTTGTTTAATTTTCTTAAACCCTCGTCACGGGAATGTAAAAAAATTCATATACGGCTTTATCTGATTGAAATGCTATTTTTCATAGAAATAAAGCAAAAACATGTCATCATTGCCCTTTTAAATAAAACATTTTTTTGGCGTTTTATAAAATAAAAAAATAAAATAAAAAAAACGTAATTGAGATAAGGCTATCAACGCTAAGAAAAAGTATAAATCAAGTAAACGTGTATAACTAAAAAAAAACAAAAAATGTAAACAAAAACTTAATTGGGAAATAAAGGATTAAGCATGTTTAGAAGAGTAAATAGGCAGGACAAGCTAATAATTACAGTAAGCTAAAGCTCAAAGACACAAAAATAGCAATATTATCAAATTAAACTATACTATTGACAAGCGGCTAGAAAAAATAATCATCAACATTTTTGAAGCACAAAATGCCGTGCAATAATGCTAAAAGAATTAAAAAAACAAAATGTGCAATTTGAAATAGAGGAAAGATTGGAAAGATGCTATCCGTTTTTATAAATGCTACTCAAATACATCGTTTGCTGATTGTGAGTAGATTTTCCGAATTTTTTGAAGGCCAATTTATTAAGTAAACCATATCCACTAAACCGGGTTGGTATCCCCCCGGGATCCCTCCCATTGTTTGGCCTATTTTCCCTTCCCAGTCGAAAAAATACGAGGTTTTCCCCTTTCCCTCCCCGCTTGTTCACGGGTAAACGGGGAGAAATGAGGAAATTTTAAAATAATTTTAATCAAGATAATTCCTACATTTCGCATTTTTTTTTGAGAATTCTCTATGAAATAGGGTCTTAAAACGAATTTCTGAATTTTAAATTTTTTATTGTTTTTTCCTCGACTTTTTATCAATTTATCAAATTCATTTTTTCTAATTTCGATTCGACTAATTTGAAGCATATATGAGGTAACCATAAAAGCATATAAACAATAAGCGATTGATTAAATCATTGAAAACTTAATGAATTATATTTTGAAGCTCTATTTTAAGGATTTTTATATCGACACTAAGCAATAAACTTTTGTCATTTTTGATATTACATTAGCTCTATTTTTAAAAAGGTAATAAAGCCTAATGTTAAAAGCGCACAAGCTTTTCTTCAAAGTAAAGTTTAAATGTTCAATTAGCAACTCGCAAAACCTCAGATTAGGGTTGTACTGCATCGTTTTTTTTTACGTCGTAATAGGATTTTTTTAAAACGAGAAAAATATTTAAAGATGGTTTAAGATTTTTAGATATGACATTTTAACTTTATATTAAGCATAAGCATAAAATGCCACTTTTGCTAAGCTGCCTTATGCTTGAAGAAAATGCAAGATTTGCGCAAGAGTTGTTATGTTTTTTTTTCGGTTTTTCTAAAACTTTTTTTCAAATTTTAGTTTTAAATAGTGGCAATTTTGGTGGACATAATTATTAATAAATTGATTACATAAAACAATGTTTAAAAAATTGCAAATTTAAAAATTCACAAAAAAAAGAAATGGAAAGCTTCCAGTAGAACTGAAAATACGCAAATATTAACAACCAATGCCAAAAGTTATGACAGCTACGGTATAATTCAAAAAAAATCAAATAAGACAAGACAAAAATAAAAATAATAACGAATATAACAAAAATATAAAATATAAATACGCAAAAATTACATTATCTCGCTAGTAATTTTGCGTTCTGCCCTCAAAAATTTGTTTGTCCGACCGTGTTTTTCAGAATTGTGAACATCCAACCAACCGGCCATCCAAGAACACACACACACACAAGCACAAAATAACACAAATTGGAAAAATGCAAAGAAAAAAATTGGAACACACAAACAGATAAATAGGAAAAACAAAATAAATTTTTTGCTATTCCTCTGACCAATCTTTAACTGTCTGTATGCTATCCTCTCGAAGTAAAAACAAAAATTTAAATTTTAGAAGATGGCAAAAAATGTTGGAAAATGGAAAAGACAGGAAAAAATGGTGGAAAAAAAAAGAGAAAAGATTGAACATATAGCGTAAAACAAACAAAGAAAAGGAGAAAGGAGAAAAAAGAATAACCAACTATAACAACAAAAAAAATAAATCACTTATTTTTCTTTTTCACATTTCTTATTGATAAAAAGAAAATACTCTTGGTGGACACCAACGACGAACGCATTTTCATAAAAATGCGACAAAAAGCGGCAGCGGCGCTGGTCGCAGAAAAAGCACTTACCATAGAGACTATTTGGAAAAACAAAATTTCACAGCAAAAAAAGTGCGATATTTTCAGAAAATTATAATTTTTCTCAAACCAAAAACAACAAAAATAATAAAATTTTGAAAATGGAAACGGCATAGTAAAGAAAAACGATATATGACTTGGTGTTGTATTTGACAAAAAAAAAACAATAAAAGGAACCAGAAAAGTAAAAGGACCTAAAAGTAAAAAAATGAAAATTACCATAGAGTAGGTATAACAAAAAAAAGATGGTAAATACTACGAATGCAAGTTGATGTTGCCTTAAACTTTACCACATTTTTTCTGGTTTCAAAAAAATTGACGATTCGGACTTTTTTAGAGACGTCGATCTTAAAAACTTAAAAGTGATTGTTGGTTTTTAGGCGTACCTCTAATCTCATTTAAATGTACTAAATCTGCTTAAACCAAAAGGATAGCAATTCTGATATTACCTAATCACAACAGTTATTTCAGCTACATAACAACAAAAAAGCAATGTTTTATGGGGATTTTCCGTGCAAAAACCTACATTGAGAAAGCAAAAGCTGGCACAATAAAAGTACTACTGTTTGCCAATCCTTTAATTATTGTGCAGATTTTACTTTTTTTTTTCCAGTAATCTCTCAAACTTTTCCTTTAATTATTGTTTTTAGTAGCTTTAATGTTACATTTTTGTTTATTCTAAAAAAAAACCGTTGAGCTTTCCTTGCAATAGTGTTTTCCCATTGTATGATTTCTCTGCACATTATAGTTGTCTTTTTTTTTTGAATAAAGTTTGTTATGCCTTTTTCATAACCATTACTGTATCATTCATTTTTCCCATAATTTCTCTCCCTCTATGAACTGTTTCTTGGGTGGGTTGTCTTTTGAACATTATCGCTGCCCGTTTCTATGCTGTTTTGTTGTTGGCGTACTTGGAGATATGTTGTCAAGAGTTGAAGATAAAAAAAAACATTGGCAATTGACTGGTACTGACCGTCACAGAACACACCTACATTTGCATCATTCAAGCTAAACACTAAGTGACCATTACATGGATCTTTTTTTTTTTCTTTATGCGGTCAGTCGACGCAAATCTCTTTTCGTCAAAAAAAAAGAAGAGGAAAAATGAAAAATATAGCAAAAAAAGAACGTCAGAAAAACACAACAAACAAAGCGTCACAGCAACAACTAATATTACAATGTACTCTATTTGTTCTTAATGCTTTTTTCCTTTAGCTTTACATTAAGCATTTAATGAAAAAATAAAGAAGAATGTTAACCCTGAAATGCAAATTTATAAAACTTGTCGATGTCGAAATTAACTAACACAATCATATAAATGCACTCCTTTCTTGTTAAAGGATTAGTTGGGCACGAGTGTGGTCACATCTCAAAAACGCCAAAAGTGAAAAAATTTCAGCGAAAAGCACAAAATAAGAAAAATGCTGTCAGAATCGCTGAAAGAATGTGGATTTAAAACATTAATGCCTTTAAAGTTTATCAACGCTTATAATTTAGAAAGACTACCAAACTGCCCATTTATTATTTTTGAAAACATAGCTGAACAAATTAAATGTATTTGAATATACAACAGATTCATGCAATTCGTACAGTTTCTGTTATATTTTATTCAGAAACCTATAAAATAGTAAAAAAAAAAAAATAAAAACAACTTGGCATATGTCACACCGCCATTACAACGCTGATTTACCCTCTCATATCTTAATTTTCTAAATAATACATTAGCAAACTCCTAAACAAGCAAGCATGATCACAAATTCGGAAAAACAAAACGGTTTTACAACAACTAATCTTTCATAAAAAAAACAATTGATGGCGACTTACAAAGCCAGTTGTAAACAAAATCAAAAAAATAATGAATAAAATGTCTCTCATTTTTTTGCTGATTTCAGAGATAAAAATAGCAATAAAGCGTTGTAACATCTCATCTCGGCACTGTTTCGTGCATTGATGTGTTTGTGTTTGTCTGCTCTCGTCTAGAAAGGTAATGTAAGGTCATCAAAAAAATGCATTCGTTTTATTAAAAGGTCAAATCTCATTTCACAAATATAATTTGAGACAATTTTTTGGCGTTTTGTTTAATTTGAAAAAAAAAAGGAAAAGTCGTAAACCCCCATTAATTAAAAAAAATTTCATCATACAATGTTAGACGATTGTTAAAATAAAAAACTGTATGTATAATTTAAATAATAGTACAAAATTTCATTATATTAAGATTACAAAAAAGAATAGTTTTTTAAGTTTAAATTCAAAAAGGTCAATACCATCGCTCATAAAAGCGCAATATTTTTAAGGTTTTGGTTATTAATCAAAGATTTTGTATGTCTTGTATAAAGCATATATTACAAGAATTTGGACAGCATTTATGTTTTACTGGCCCAAAACTTTAAAAACCCAACACCTTTAGGCAAATGTGAAATTTTACTAGTCAAAGTTTCGCGCTTCGAGTTTACTATAATCTGTAAATTGAATTCATAAAAAAATTTTTTTTAATGCTTTTATTTTTCTATTTTTGTTTTCTGAATTTTGTTTACTCGCAATTAGCACAAAAAATAATAAAAAAAAAAAGAAGATATAAAGAAAGGAAACAAGAAAAATGAAGTGTTTGACTGGACGGTACTGGTCACTGTTCAAAAAAATTTTTAAATATGTACATACATAGAAAAAAAGATAGAAAGTGTGCTTTCTCAATATTTAAAAACTATTCTTTCAAAATTGAAAACGTCAAAAATTTGCAACAAAATAATAGCAAAAAATAACACAAACGAAGTTACACAAAGCAAAAAGGGCCAAAAAAATATCGAATTAAGTAGGAGAAGAGAGAGAGAAAAAAGGCAAGCAAAAAAAGTTAGAAATGCAAGAAAGAGAATTGCAAAAAAACGAACGCTGGTAAACTATGCGAGAGCGAACGGCTCTCCGATTCTCCCGCAAATAATTATTTTATATATTATATTTTGCATGGGAGAAAAAAGGGCAACAACAAGAAAAACCATGATGGAAAATGATGTGATGAATGACCAGTACGAGGTTCTGCCACCCACACCAATCTTTTCTACTCGCTATTTTGACGAAAACAACAAAAATTGGAAAAACAAAGTAATATAAAAATAGAGAAAAACAAAAAAAATATATATCAAAAAATTATGAAAAAAATTTTCAAACATTTCCAAAAAAGAAGGCGATTCATATAGAAATTGTAAAGTCAAAGTAGTTCTTCTAGGAAAAATTAAAATTAAAAATGGAATACTAGATCGAGAATAATAATATTTCTGCAAGACAAATGTTTTATCGCCAAGTTAAAGCCGAGCTCCAATACTGCTTTGAGACGTTAAAGATAATTTTTTCATAAATGACCCTTTGAATGCCCCTTCGAAATGTCGTCTTAGATTTGATTAGCCTACTAAATCAAACTAGCTTACTAAACGCCTAATCAAATTTCATGCTATAAAAGTTAATTTTTTCTTTGAAAATATACCTCACCGTTCGCGGAAGGTAAACAAGTTCTAAGCCTAACTAAACTGTGTTGTAAAGCTATATTATTACACCAAAAATTCTTTTCTTTTACACTTTGCAAATATTAAATTTTTTCATGTTTTGTTTTTCTGTTTTTCACAATTTCAATTCTTAGCAAAAAGCAGTGGAAACCGCTGTAAAAATCCTTTCAAGGCAAAATCTCAAAGCAATTAATCATTTTCCAAGAATTAATGCTGTTCTTTAAAATTTTCTGACCAGCCAGCCGGCTATTCCGCTAAACTTTTTTTTTGTCAACAAGATATCTAGTGTTGGGGTCGTCGTTGTGACAACAGCAACAGTGATATTTTATATTATGCGGTGAACAAATTATAATTTTTATTCATAATGTGCTTTGAAAAATTTTCTTGTCATTGCAATGCAAAAAAAAAAGAAAATAACAAAACAACAAACGCAAACAAAAATCCGTTTGTTTTCAAAAAAAAAATTTTTCTTGCGAAAAATAATATTGCACCAACGATATAATCCAGTTTTTGAGATGAAAAATGTATATAAACGCTTTTTATTTGAAGAATAAGAAATAAAAACAACCATGATAATTCATATATTTTTGTTGATTTTTATCACCGGCGTATTGTACAAAACATTGATAGAACTATAAAGGCGCGAGTTGAGGTCACTAAACACTAATTTCAGCGTAATCCAAAAAACGAACTTTATAAATTTCTCATATTCATGTTGGAAAAAAACATTCCACGTATTACAAAATAATTCCAATTTTCTGTGAACCTAACCCTCCTTTAAAAAATACCTTTAACACTTAAGCAAACAATTTCAAAAAGTATAATTTGAAGTATAATTTCCTTAATTCTCGAGATTTCAATTAAAATTAAGCAAAACTGTGTGTCACAAAAGTGAGTTAAAAATTTTTGGTCTTGAAGAGAAGTGCATTGTGTACAAAAGCGCATTTCCTCATTAAAAAAATTTAATTCTTTCTTATCCATTTTTAGTCTTGCTTTCATCGTCAACTTTATCATCTTCAAAAACATAATTTTTTTTTATTCAATCTCTAATCTCAGTCTTAAAAAAAATTAAAATATGAACAATTTTACAGTATGTAAAAAATTGACAATTGCTTGCTTTACTTGAATGGTTTTTTAGGATGTCGCCTCTTCTAAAAAGGTGCCAGCCGGACCCCACCGTGTGTTATTTGTCGCCATTATTTTTGCATTTTTCAAATAAACAATAAAATGAAGTGAACACCAGTAAGAAATAAGAAAATAAAGAAAAAAGACTACTGAAATAAACGCAAAAATATACTTAAAAATTGTTTTCTAAAAAAAATTATTTAGCTATTCGTTTTTCTTTTTATTCTAATATTGCTAATGCTGCCTGCTGGACGTTTATTTGCAAAGAAAAATTTTCGCCAATAAAAACTGTACTCAGTGTGTACCAACTTTTTGCTAAATTAATTTCAAGAAAACGAAAAACTCAAAAACAAAAATAATAAGCCAGCAATTGAGCAAAAGTACAAAAGCAAAAAATGTTTTTATAAAAGAAAATGCCCGTTATTCATTCAGTTCTCAAAAAGAACGAAAACAAACCATAACTGGTCAATTTCTGCACCCCTGAAATAAAATATAGTTTTACTCTCATCAAACTAAAGCTAGCTTATTTTTTAAATTTTGAAGACAAAGGACACAAGATTTTAGTTTTTTTGTTAATTTTTACAAAAATCAATCAATTTTATTATAAATAGTTTCAATCAGAATCCACTATTAAATCCTACTAGCATAATTTTAACCAATATGTTTCGTAAGAACACTCAATACATTATACATTCAAAGTCAATGTTCGAGCCTTACATAAAAGCACAGTAAAGCTTAATTATTAAACAATGTTTTCAAAATATTTTGCTTTTCATGATTTGTCATTTTCCGTGAAAAATAATTTATTTGCAAATTCGTTTTCGAACAAACACTTTAGACAACAACAAAAAAGATTTTAATTTGAGCAAATGTTAAAGTTTATAAAAAATTTTTCATCCCATCCCTAAAAACATTTAATTTAACACACCTTTTTTCCTCTGACTCTATAACTCGTATGTTTTAATCTCTAATTTTTTCAAATCATAGCGGAACTTCTGACCAAATGGCAACAAAATTAATATGAGCACAGCAGCCACTCTCGATGACCCATTATGAAAAAAAAACAACAACAAAAAATGAGAAATTGTTCTGTTCTTTATATTCGTTTTGCTTTTAGCTGAAATGATCAACAACAGACAACAAAAGTCAAAATAGTGAAAATAACAACAATCAGAAAGAGTAATGGCGCCGGCTGGCACTGTTGGTTTTTGTAACCACTTTTTTGCTTTGTTTTTTTGTTCCTTTTTTAGTACTGTTGATGTTTTCAGTCTTTTATTGTATTTAATCCTTCCACCTTTCTCATATTCTCTTCACACGCGTCTTTTTCCGACAATGTGTCTAACAATGAGCTAAAAAAATTTGTCAGAGATCAAATTTTACGTTTTCTTTTCTATTTTTTGTTTAAATTAAACATTTTTTGGTAGTTTTACATCGGCTATCAAATTTATTTTTTGTAGCTGTTAAGCGTTGGGTGTAAATTCTGCGGCTTTGCTATTTATTTTAATTTCATTATTATTTATATTCTTTTTACCGTTTTTTATATTTTTTTCTTCTTTCCCTATTTAAATATTCATTTTTGCATATTTCCTGCTTTGAAAATAGAAAAAAATTCTAAAAAAGCAACAAAAAAAAGCAATGATGCACAGAAAATATTGTCTATATATAAATGTATTTTACGCTGCTAACCATTTTGAGCTTTTGAAAAGAAGTTTCAAAAATTGTTTTCAATATCTTATGACTTTGAACCTAACAATTTTCAAATGATTAAAGATAATTACATTATTACAAATGTATTTGCATTTGTATATAAAAAAAAACTTTGGAGTGTACACCTCAAAAAATTTAAAAAGACATAAAATAGCAAACAAAATTTAAAAAAAGAAAGGAAATTGGCAAAAACTGAACAACAAAAAAGCCAAAAATAAATAAATTCATTTTTAAATAAGTTAAATAAGTTTTAAATAAGTTAAAAACCAACCTTGTAGCAATCCACAACCAAAAAAATTTCGCAAACACAATGTTTCAATCGCGGCGTCCCGAAAAGGAAACGCGTTACTCGTCTTCTAAATTGTTGAACAAATAAGGTTAAAACCAACATATTTTACGGCGCAAAATAATACGAAACACCAGTAGATGCACGGCGAAAAGAAATTTAATTCAAAAATACAGTTGCAAACGCTTTAAAAAATAAAAAAAACCTTTGATTACAATGACTAGAAAATATTAAAAAATAGTAAAAAGCAACGATAAAAATTGAAAATATTCGACGAAACAATCAACAATAAAAAAATTTCAAAAAAATTCAAACCGAAATAAGCCATAAAATCGAAATCTGCAAGACAAAATCTATAATAATAATAATTTATAAAGGATTGATAAGTTTTTTAAACCTGAGCACTTAAATAAAAAGACGAAAGGTCTCACATAGCTTATAGTTTTGTACATTGGCGGCTTAAATTCACAAAGTTGGTAAAATGTAACCAAACCACGTAGACGCTTTGAAATTAAAACAATTGACACAAACCGTTTATTTAAACCTACAAAATTGCTTTGAAAACTGTTTACTTAACGCAATCGTTTCAAAATGCAAATGTTTGACATAAGTTGAATAGCTGCTAGAGTTTTATAGCTGAAGTTCATATAACCTAAGCGCTAATTAAATTAAAAAATATTGAAACACAACAACAATTAAATTACTCAAGAAAATTATTGAAAACAATAATTTTTAGGACATTTGCATGTTCAAAAAAAAAATAAATACCTGCAAATTAAGAATAAAACTTAATCTTGCTTATTTTAACTAATGCACTAGCAAGTCAAAAACTAGCAAAAATTGTTCAAGAATACTCCAGACTTTGGCTTATGACACTCGCCATTCTAGAATAAATTTAAAAAAGGTAAGGAAAAATGGTTTAAAAAATCTTAAACAAACCAAAATTTACAAGGACATTCATGCCTCACTGAATTAATCAACTTACATTTAAAAAATTTACCAATTGAGACATCCTAAAAACCAATTCAGAATTTCATTAAGTGTGTTATATGCAGATTATAAGTTTATAAGCTCACAAAGGCCACTAACAAAACTATGGCGGATCAATCCGTTACCATAGGTAATGGTTCATTAAGCCTCTAATTTTGATGTGTTATTTTTTTTCTCTAACGTCAGACAATGAGAAAACAGTATTCATAATTGAAACGTTTAATAAACCATTACCCATCACTAAAAAACACCAAAGAGCTAAAAAAAAACTAATATAAGTCAGCGACTAATCAATTAAAATGCGCAGAATACCCATTTTCGGCTTTAAATGCCTACATTAAGCATATATTACAATACAATCCTACAAATCGTTACATTTACAATCTGAAGCTAAAACTGACCAAAAGTAAAACGAAGCAAACTCAAACACTCAAAATAAGAAATTCCTTTTTTAAAATTACAGAGTATAAAAAACGAAACTGCAATTTAAATTTTTTTTTGGAGAAAATTAATGACTTTTTTTCCATTTCTTTCACAAAAAATTTGTTCGCATAAAAACCAATTTTATTTTTTTTATTTAAATGCTAAAAAAAAATTAAATGCTAAAAAGAAAATTAATTTTTGAAATAAAAATACTTCAAAGATTTTTTTGCGTTAAAAATTCGTCAAATTTTGAAAATGGATTGTTTATAGGGGCAAAATTGTCCAAAAGTCATTTTTTATTGTCAGTCAGTTACTCTATTGGTAGCTATCCTATGTAGAACACCTTTTATTATACCAAATACAAAAAAGAGATATTCTGTTTTACCTTCATTGTTAAAAAAAATTCGAATTTAGTATTTAAAATTTGGCATTGAGCTGAAAGTACGGTATCAACAGAATTCAGACACTTAGTTATACAATAAATTCAATTTGCATCTGTCATAATTGTGAAACCACACTAGTCGGTAAAAATCCGACGTAAATTTTAAACTCCTATTCAATATTTCCCATATTTCCTATACAAAAACTCATTGAGTACAAATTCAGATATACAATATTGACAGTAATGAAACAGACTTAAACTAAACGCGGCTAACCTTAGAAGCAAACATAAAGCATAAAAATCAATTAGAATTAAGGTGAAATCACATTTTTAAAAAAACAGAAATACCAAATCTAAACAAAAAAAAGTCAACAACCAAACAATAAGTTAAGAAATGATTTCCCTAACAAATGCTAACAGAAAAATAAATTTTGCAAAAAAAATAAACAAAATGTACTGTTTGGCCACAGTAATAATAAAATAACTTTTATTTCGCAAAGGGGAGCCAATAATAAACAGAAATAAAACAAGGAGACAAAAAAGAGGTAGGTCTTCGATAAGAGGAAAAGACAGCCTTTTATAATTATAATTATGAGGGCGATTCGTAAAATTGGGATTTTGTATTTTGAAAGAATATTTTATTATTATTTCATACATAAAAACAGAAATTTTTTTATTACGGCCGCATTTTTTGAATTTTTCTTTTCAAAACAAAAACTATAACATTATGAGGAAAATGTGCAATAATAAGAAATTATTATAAATTTGTTAACAAAAAATACAAATCAAATTGTATACCAATGTTTTTTTAACGCGCACGTAAGATTGCATTTTTGTATGAAATAAATATCACTAAAAGTTTACTGCTAAATTAAAATTTCTAAGAGCTAATAGTAAAAATAGCCAAAGGTTAAAAAATTTTGCAAATATTTTAATCTGCAAATGTAAACCAAACAGTCCTTGAAGAAAAACATTCAGTATATTCACACAAAATAGTCACAAAAATAAAAGTTTAATCAAAAGTTTAACAACAAATACTATTAATTTAAGCTTTCAAACAAAAACTTTCAAACAAAAACAAAAACTAACCCTACAAAACTTCTCCCAAACAAATATAGAATGGTATAAATCAATCCTATATGAAAAATAATCAAAATTAAAAAAAAACGATAGAAATAAATACTCCGGAAATCTAATGATTAACTCTGCGTATAGCAGTACGTAGGGTTTTGTACATCAACATCAACAACAAAAAAAATATAAAATAGATATTTATTGAACTATAGAACAAACTATTTTCAAAAAAAGATTGCAAGCTCAAAAAAAGCGCTAAAATTGTTTACGAAAAATTTATAATTGAACCAAACAGAAGTATAAACATTATACATACCCAAAACTGAATCATTGCAGCGTTCCTCCAGTTAATCTCAAAAAAAATAATATTTAAACAAAAAAATTTAAAAAGAAAAAAAATAATGGCGTGGCGTCTCTGCAGCTAGTGACAGCATCATCGACATTGTCTTTTGTTGTGTGGGTTCACTAGGCATCTCCTCTTCTTCTTCTTTTTTTTCGTCATTTCGTCGCCATAAATTCGCCATAAAAAAGCCAGTCAGTTTTTTTACTGCATTTCCTATTTTTTTTCAGTTTGCTTCTAAGAAACATTAAATGTAAATGACTGTAAAAGAGAAAATGGAAATAAGCCAGAACACTAGAAGTATCAAATAAGTAAAGATTAGATGACACATTTTGGTTAGAGAGCGTTAAAAGAAAAATATGCCTTTCAATTTAGATTAATTTGGAAAAGAAGCAGAGAAATAGAAGATATTTACCCAACCAGCCATCTGTACGCATTATGTATTCATATATTTTCCAATTACATACACACGATGTACATAATGTATACACAAATATTGTCAATCAAATAAATATTATACAATAAAAAATGATAGAAACGATTCTTTTTGAAAGACTAAAAAAAATTAACAAAAAAGTGGACTGAAAAAGACATTTTTTTTCACTCCTTTTTTCTTCATTTTTTTCGAAAAGTCTCCAACTGGCACCCCACTGCGAGACTTGTTTTTTTGTATCAAAAAATATAATTTCCTTTCTACTAATGATATTTTTTTTTTTATAGCGACCCTATTTTTTCGTTTCAATGTTATTTTTTTTTCGCAATTTTAACTAGCTCAAGTACAATACAAATTTGCTTTTCATCAAAGATACCACTGAATGCTCACGGATATAACCCTTAAAAAAAAGTTCAATGTTTCTTCTAAATTCAGGTATGAAAGAAGGAATGCCAACAAAAATTAATCTAAAATTATACTCATTCCTTGTCTCCTTAGTTTTACGTTGTAAAAAAAATGAAAAATGAAGTCATTAATTATAGTTCTTTAGAAGCCAACATCAAAATTTTACCAAAAAATGATTCCAGCTCCTCAAAAATTGAATTTTCAATGTAAACTGTAGTGATTGCATGAAAAAAAATCGAAAGTTTTTTTGGAAAATTGAAAAAAATTATTTAATATTGGATCGTTTAATTAAATTAGTTGAATTAATAAGTTATAAAAAATTGCAACTTTATGTATTCAAATAATATAAGTACAGATTAGGTTGAAGCAAAAATAATGTCGGTTGTTAACCTTTAACTTTAAATGACTACAACTTGCTTTAAACAAAACTTTATTAATCAAAATAAAAACCATTAGAATCAACACATTTGCAGCAGCCTTTGATCGAGCTTTCTTGACTTCCATATTTGCTTCAAATGGTGAACGACTGTTGATTGGTCAACATTGAGTTCTTCTGCAACTTCTTGTTTAGTTTTGCTAGGATAGGCTTCGATTAAGGCTCTCAATTGATCGTTATCAATCTCAAACAAGCACAAACTGGAACAAGAAAACAGTGCAAATTTGCCTGTTTTTCAAGTTTTATTTGAAGGCCTGTAAAAGATGACTGAATTGAAATAAAACAAAACCAATACGACAACTAGATAAAGCGGAAAACGCGCTTTAAAATGACATACAGCATGACACTAGTTAGTAATCAATTTATTGCGTATTACAAAAAAAATAATTCTATCGTAAATAAAAAATTAATTTTTTCCAAAATTTGTTATGCTACCAATTGTAATATAATTTTTTTAAATTGTGAACTATTTATAAAAAGACTTGTCATATTTATAGAAAACAATATCAATTATTCGTTAGTCATTTGTAAATACGCTGTAATTGTGGACATAAAGTCTAAAATTTGTGGGCGCCATTCGTCATAAATTGTGTTTCAATTTCTTTCTTTTATGTAACAGTCAAAAAACTCGACCTTTTTCAGATAGTTTAATAATAATTTAAACCTTTACTCACAGCCATTTTTTATTATTAAACACGGTGTGCCGACAAAATTTTTTAACATAATGGAGTACATCTATTGTTGCTCACTGTATTAAAAGCAGAAAATTATATTATAAAAAAAATTATTCTGTTATGCTAATTTTTATTTTTGAAATTTGCGTCTTTTTGTCCGGCGTCTTTTTGTCTTTGTCTTATTGTTAGTGACAATAAATACGAGAAATTGTTAGTAGTAATATTTTAATATGGGTAGACAAACTGATCATTAATTAATGCTTTTTTGTTAAATTTTGATGTTATAAAATTTTTTCCACTTTAACGGTAGAAATTAATCTCAAAATAAGAAAACATTTAAGTGAAAAAATTGAAGATTTCTAAAAGTTCCCAAATGCAGTATCAGCTTATTTATTTTCGATGCTTTAATACTACATTATGTGTTTTGATAAAAAAAAAAAGAAATTCAACTGATAAAATAACAAAATTTAGAAAAATAGCGTGTACTTTGTGCTTTTCTCTTCAAAATTCAATAAAGATTGATAATTCTGACAATTACCGAATTTACACTATTGTATAAATCATTGGCCTATTATATTGAAAGTGTGTTACTCTCATTGCTTTTGTAACTTGTATTTTTTTAAAAGCGAACAGTACTTGCTTGAATTATTGCCAACTGTAATTACAAGGACAGTTTTTAAATAAATATATAAGCGTTTGTCTGTATTACACTACAGGAAACTGAACCATTTCCGGCATCAAAGTAAAGTTAACCTTCAATTTTTGTTTAACACCTGTTTAATTAGCCTCAAAGAAACCAAACTTTTATTAAATCAATCCTGGATACAGCGATAGGCCTGAGCCAGGTCTTTAACTATAGCTGCATATTAACTCGAAAACCAACTGTATTTAAATTGATCCAATTAAGCAAGTCTTCGAAACTAACTTCTTCAATAAAATTGCCTTTATCTTTCCTTCGGTCCCCTTAATGAGTTTTGCAAACAATCATTGTGTTTCAAATTTCTTATTGTTTTTTTGTGCGTCAAAATTTGTTTTCAATGATTCAATCCAAAAAATACCAATTAAAGGTTACAGTTTCAATTTTACGTAAATATAAAGTAACACCGCATAAGAATGGTTAACCAATAATTTCTTTGACATTTTGAAACTTCTTTCAATTAAATGTTTTGCAAAGTCAAACCTTATCTATTCAAAAATGATAAATTCAAATGGGGCGACTTTTAAATTTTGATTGTCAGATTATCAGAATACTGACTTTAAACATAAAAAAAAAAGACATTCACAAATGAGTTTTTTCTTTTTACTTGAAAATCAAATTTACAATTTCATCTAATTAAATTTTTTTAAAAACCAATCCTTGCAATTGATTTATACTCTCAAAACTCAATTGAATTCATTCATGTGTGCAATAATAACCGTCATGACATGATCTGTAATGACAAACCATTTAGTTTAATTTAAATTTCTTACATCCAACGTTCAACAATAGGTATGGTTTAGAAAATTCAAGTCTTTTAAAGGTGTTATAGCGCTTAGTAAACGGAAAAAAACAATTTTGTTGCTAAAATGTTTTGGTGTACCTATTGCAGAAATTTTCGACTAGAAATAATTACTGTATAATTAGTTGTGTAATTTTATCTTTTATCAAATATTATGTGTCCTATACTCTAATATTTTTAACAAGATTTTGACTAATCTCGGGTCTAACTTTGATTTCATTTCTATAGGTCACAGCAACGAATTGTCTCCCACACACACCACACAGAACGAGTGCTTAGATTGCTACAATTACCCAATAAAGATATAATTTTTTTTTAAATTATATACGAGTCCTTCAATAAGAGTTATTGTAGAATATTTGCTCAATTTATGTTGAACTCCAAAATCTTCTGCAAGCTTGTATTCATGGACATATGAAAGGCTTGAAATGCTATTTTTCAGCTTTCAGCAATACGT
>JAWNMF010000625.1:0-96911 GCA_035044305.1 Drosophila nigritarsus
TTTTTCTGTGACACCTTCAACTTTCAGTTGCGTATTGCTGGAATATTGTTTTGAAGATGAAATCAAACAAAACAATTTGGTAAAAAAAAAGAAAGCCATTGCTCAACTCTCAAGCAAGTTAAAAAAAACTAACTGAAATTCTAAACAAGCATCAATCGCCTTTTTCAAATGGCCGATTTCACTTTTTAAATTTTGTAGTTGTAAAAAGTGCGCTTCAACCTTGCCGCAAGTGCTTAGGAAACGCTCGCGTAGCAAACGATTCCGAAAATTGGACAAACGATTCAGTCGGCGTAACATTAAAGTTTTCACAAGAAGACCGTCGCGCAGCTTGGAATCTTTCCACGCCTAAAAAAATGGTTAAATAAATTTTTTTTAAACATTTAAATCAGGATAATGATGAATTGATCAACAAACTACAGTATTCTATCAGCAAACAAAACATCGCAAGAAATAATCAGTTTAAAAAATACTTTGGGCTCATTGCTGAATCGGACCACTTGTTCACGAATATAATCCGTGATGCTCGTCAAATCACTTTCGATATTCTGATTAGTTAAATTTGCTGCAATCCTATCCTCCTTTTCATAAAAAGTCTAAACAATGAAAAAATAGCGTGAACCAAAATGAGTATTAGTAAAAAATTACCGAAACAACTGAAAACGCTGAAGAGGAAGTCATGCTGCTGGCAAAATCAAAATTTTGCATTAACAATAATTTTAGACAAAATAAGCACAAAAATAAACTGTATAACAACAAGTAGAATCAATTTCAAACTATTAATTAGTATTATTTATACTATCGGCAATTCATTTAACAAAATAAGTAAATTAAAATTACATTATACTGTAAAAATACAAACAAAAAAATGAAAATTTAAGAATAATATATTCTCAACCAACTAGAAAGGTAAAAATTGCTAAACCAGCTCCCCATAAAGCATCAATAATAATTTCAACTAATTAACTTTCTTTCATTTCCCTTGTACTATCCTCCTGTGATACTTTGGCGCGTTTAGGCTTGCCAAAAGTCAAATACAATTTACAGCCGACAATAGTCAAAATCATAATGCAATGAAGCCATAGGTAAAGATTTGTCCACAGCCGTGTAGTGTCCGACCAAGTCAACAATAAAAATCCACAGGCCATTGATTCAAAACCGCGCATTCGAATAAAACTCCAGCTGCAAATTGAATATTTACAATTTTCAAATTTGGTCACACATTAAGCAAAAAATTACATTATGCTTAGCCAATAAGGCCGATTATCAGCTGGAAATATTTTGAACAACAAGTCTTCGGCTATTGTACAAAGAGGGATTGTTAGAAACGATAGAAAATAGCCGGGGTGAATGCCGTGCCAAAACGCGCTGACCAACATTGTATAAAACAATCTAAAAGATATTTACATAAAGCTATTAACCTTGAAATCAATAACAAATAGCCTCAAACAAAACCTAATAGATTTCTTCGTTCGTTTATAGACAAAATAGGCCAGCCAAAATTGGACTGTCCTATTCCAAGCGCGCATACCCGAGCGAAATCCATCACTATACTCAATATGTGGAATGTCCAAGTTGCTGATGGTTTCCGCGCTATATTCCTCACCCTCTGAGTCGGTCTTATTCAGTGGCACGGTTTTGCTCGAAGCTGGCTGGATTTCTTTTGGACCACCACCCGGTTTCGGGTTCATATGACTTGGGTAAACACCAATGCCTGCAATAATGCAAATTGATTCAGAAATCATCCATGCCGTGTATATCCGCATGCGAAAATAAATAAACGCTAAAGCGCTCCAAACAAACAACGAGAGAATACTGTAGTCGTTGATCTTCTCACCGCGCAATGCCTAAAAACTATCACTATGATTCACAAATAAAAACATAAAACCCGTAAATTGCAAAACACAAACATCGACTGGATCGAGCCAACTGAAAGCAAGAAGAAGAGGTAAACTCCAATATAATCTGGCCACTTTTTCATGCACCAATTTTTTTATATATTCCGTTTTGGAAATGATGTACACATTTGAGTCAAAGAATGTTTGATAAGTGTAATAAGGCCCTAAAAACTAAAATTTGAATAACACATTTGTAATAGGAAAAATTACCTGTAAAAAGCCCAACAAATCCGTATAAATAATTGAACGACTCAAAAGTAGTTGGCTCTCGAATAGTTTTAATCTCTGGAATGTCGTCTCGTTTTGCGGTCTGATTTGAAATTCGTAAATCAGAGATTTCATAGGAAAGACCAATGACCTAAAATAAAAAAATCACAACTGAATTCAGTTGAATACGAATAAGGCAAAGTGATTCAAGGCTAATCCAAAACCTTAGGAAACTTGATCCAAAGTCCCTCAAGAAAATAGATCAAATGTCAACCAATAGCCTAAAACGATTTGGTCCAAAATCAAAAACAACGTGATTTAAGGCCTATAAAGTTACGAGAAATATATAGCACATAGCCGGCCTTAATTTTTGTTTACGTCAAGCATTTAAAAATGAAAATAAAAAGTTATTCAAAAAATAACACATACTCGTAGAGTCATCAGTAATTGAACACCATTGGCAATATGTATAAGAGGAGGTAGGCCTGCATAATGCATTACCCGCAAAGCTGCCAAATATAAAAATGTTCCAAAAAATGAAATATTTGACAATAACCTAAATGCGATTAAAATATAGCCTAATCTTACAAAATTAGTAACTTACACAGGATTCTTCACAGCCTTGTAAAGCGCCAAATGAAAAATGACAACAAGAAAAGAGCAAAAAAACATGATCCGTGTCGAAAGGATGACCAAAACGCAGCCAATGAAGCCGTCCAATGCTCGGCTGGTTCCGTACGCTGATTTCAACCCCGTCGAGCATCTCTTCAATACCAATGAAAAAAATAAGCAAACAAGCAATATAACAGCAAATATGAGATCATTTCGGATTTTGAAAAAGAAATCCTTGAGTGCAATTAAGTCTTCCATTTCACGAAATATCTGTTTGCATTACCCAAACGTATAAATACCTAAATTGTAATTTAATAAGTTAAATGCTACAAAATATAAATAATAAGCGATGGGAATTACATTACTATAAATGATTCAGCATTAGAGTCGTAAAAAATATTTATAGAAATTTATTTTCATTATAACCCCAAAAAAGTAGATTCAAAGTTAATTTGTAATCATTATGTAATGTTCAATACAAAAAAAATTAAAAAAGTGCTTGGAAGCAATGGAATTGTTTGAGATAGTTCAGGCATTATTTACTAGCAAACTCGCATAAAATTAATGCATCGTCAGTTTGTGTATTCGCATCAAACAGAAAGGGAGCAGAGTGTGAATTGAAGGGCTTCGTCTGAATTTTTTCTCCTTAAAATGAAAAAATTAATTAATATAAACCATTTCAAAATATAAAAAATACAAATTTAACAATAATAAAATACCTATTAATATTTATGACGTCTCTCTGGCAAGATTAGCTTTATCTTTACGCTTTGGCTCCCTTATCGCGTTGCATTTTTCGATGCTGTTACAGTGATTTGCGTTTATAATTTAAAAAATTGCTTAATTTACGTCAAGGAAGTGCTTAAAAAAACGTTAAAACTTTATGATAATTTGGTAAAAGCTAGCTAAGTACATTATTAACGATATAGCTAAGAAGAATTGAGAATTAATAAGTTAATGTTTCTGTTAACAGCAAAATCGTTTGGAGTGACTCAAATCAAATTTTTTTAAAAAGTGAAAAATTCATTCTAAAAAGTGATCGCCTGAAAAAACTAATTATTTATCCTAATAAGACGTAGCAATGAGTTGAAAAAAAATACCTCAATTTGACAAATTTTGATGCTTTTCTTATATAAAGAGTTAAACTACAAATTGAAAAGAAATCATAAGGTCAAAAAAACGAACGCTAAATTTAAACCCTACTGACAAGATGGACCATATGTGAACCAGTCAGCTTCTGTGCTTCAATGCCTCATTTCAGTGGAATTCACTGTATTCACAATCATTGGCCTAGTGATGTTAATAATATTAAAAAAATTTAAATGCTTTATAGGGGTGGAGGTGCACATTAATGTAGTTTACTGACACCATTTCAATACATTGAAGTGGTGTTAGTAAACTTTTTTGGTGTCTCAAAAGCTCCCCGCGTTAATTGACAATATTCCCTATACAAAAAGACTCGACTTAAAAAGCTGATGCTTTTGATCTTAAAATTTTACATAAAATATCTGAATAGTAATGAACGTTTATTATAAAAATTGGCAAAATTTTATAAATAATTTTTGAATAACGCCAATCTGAACGCAAAAATTAAATTTTCAAAAAATTATATTTTTTTAATTTTTTGGTATTTTGTGAAAACCATTTTTCTTTAATACAGTAAGTTCTTATTTTTGCTATCTTTTTGGTACAAGTGAAAAAATCTGGCCACGAAAATTAACATTAAAAAACGACTTTTTGGCGTTTTGTTTTTTTTTGTAAATTTTATAAAAAATAATTTTTGTAAAAAATAAAAAAATTTCGAAAAAACTGTTGCAACAGCTGTTGGAAAATAAATTGTGGTTAAACACAAACCATAATATATTTTCAACTATTAAAGAAAGATAGCAATAATAAGTATTTCATTTATTTTACGGGCTTCAAAGGTAAATAAACTTACAAAAAAGTCCTTTGAAAGTTTTTCAAATTTTCTATTCCTTACATATTTCTGTTATCGTTTTGCTTAACAATTTTGAACTTTAATATTTAGCTGAAAAATGAGGATGGACTCGGACGGCTCATTTAAGCGGAAGTTTGTCGACGGAAAAGTTTCAAAAGTTCGCTAATTCTTTTTTTTATTTAATTAGTACATAAGCTTTTAACCATTTATTATTTAGGTCAAGTTTGTGGTCGACAACAACGATAAGGCTTATCGATTTTTAACTGGATTCTGGGATTCTCCTTGTAATTCAATTTGTTGTTGGAATATTGTTAATTCGGAAGAGTCGAGAGACGGCTCCAACATTGAATGTGTTGGAAAAATTCAAACAAGCGCGGATGTTAATGATTTACAGTTATACTTTTGCTTTTTTATAACAATCTTTTGCGGAGGAGGAAATTTTTTTTTTGAGTTTAATATTTTTATAATTTTTAAACACAATTTTTCAGTAGCATATCACAACAAAAATTTGTCGCAGGGCTAGGTGATGGCACTTTAAAATTTGTTGACATTCTTGAAAACGGAAACATCATTGAGCACCACACTACTCCAAGCCTTTACAAAAAGGGCTCAGTCACTGCTATATGTGTACTTGGCGATAATGCATTTGTTGGAAGTGATACCGGACAGATTGTTAGCGTTTTTGCCAAAGATTATTCTTCAGATCTTTTTGCCAGTGTATGATCAATATTTGTACGAATGTCCTAATATCTCTTTTTTACTTTAATTTTTTAGAATCTGATGGGAGTGTGTTCCTTAACGGCTTGCGGGGCTAACCAGTTTGTGAGCGGGCATTTAACCGGACAAATTCATTTGTGGGATATTCGCGCCAAAAGAGTGGCATTTATAATGCCGGAGTTGTCGCATTATATCCCGGAACTTTCCAAGGCGTCTTCAACACTTAATGACGCTATTACAGCTATTGCCTCACACCCCGCTGAACCCAACGTGGTAAGCACTAGTTTTATTTTAAATTTTTAGCTTTTCATTATTTACTTTTCTTTGGTCGTTGTAGATTGCTTACGGCACAAGCTCAGGGTCTGTATCTTTTGTTGACATTCGACGACCCGACGAAGCGCTTCCCAGCTTATTTAAGATTTCCAAAGACTCGATTAATCATGTTAGTTTTTTATTTATCTCATTCTTTGTTCTATGACTCACTATAAAATTTTAGCTGAAATTCAATTCATCTTACCCGGGAAACTTTTTCTCTTCGTCGAATTCGAGCATCGTTCATTGGGACGCGTCTTTGATGAGCTCAACTGAATCTTGCGCCAGTTTAGATGGGTAATTTATATTTTCTATTTCCATTATTTTAAAACAACTTTTTTTTTAGAACGGAAACTAGCTCAATTTTTCAAGGTTTTGAAGCCAAAGAGCCGCTTAACTGCTTTGGGAGTAATGCCAGGAAGGTCAGACAGCGGACGAACATTTGGTTGTCCTCCAAGGTTTGGAATTCCGTTCAGCTCAAAGCCTTGCTTGAGGACGACTCTAAATATATTAACACATTTGATGTCTCGAAGGACGCAATTATTATAGGCTCGAACACTTGTGACATTGTTTTACTGGAAAATGTGAATTTTTAAACGTTGACGTTTTTTGTTTACTTTTTTTGATAATTTATAAATTTAATCATAAAACCGGGAAAAAGAATTATTTTTTATTCATTATTAATAGTTCACCGTAACAAACTTTGTTGATTTGAGATTTTGGCTATCAATGTTATAAAAATAGGCGGTTGTAAATGGCTGTTGGGTTTTTGCATAAATGTTCCGCGCGTTTTAAATTTTTTGACATATTCATTACAGAAATCGGAAAGTGTTATGCATATTTTACATTATTGCAATTGATTTCGTTTTTTTTGCTATTTCAAGATGTCCAAAACGCTAAATTTTATTAGCAAAAAAGTATAAAACGTCGGATAATTATGCATCTACCTTAAAAAGCAAAAAAATTATTAATTAAGTGTCTGTTGTTTATACAATTATTAACATGGCAAAGTGCAATATCTAAAAAATGGTCCTTTGCATGCTGTTGGGTCTTTAGCAATGCATTCCCGTGATTCGAATCCGATGACTTGATTGTTCTTGCATGGTTGGATGCTAGCAAAATGCTAAAATATTTATAATTTTTTTTTTCTTTAAATTTAAAGTTTTATCGATTTTATGTTTTACTTGGCAAGGGCCCAGCCACGACGACCAAACGTCTTCGGGACGACCCGGCGCTCCGGCTGGCAAAGGCTTGAGCTCTTTTTGCGGCAATATCGATGGTAAAATAGATGGCGGCATGCCAACCGAGCCCGGCGCGCTGTCAACATTCACTGGCAATGGGGTTCGAATTGGGCCGACGGGCTCGTTGAGCTTTGAGTTCAAATTTTCTTTTGCTGCATCTAAAAGAGTAATTGACATGTATTGAAGTAACGGTCTATTTGTATGAAAAATCAATCAGCTTTTTGATTTAAACGTTCTCAAATTTTACCATTTTTAGACGCATCTTCTGCTTGTTGAATGTTTCTTGGGCAATAGTCAACTTGCATCAAAGGTCCTGAATTTTGTAAAATATAAAATGACAGAAATTTTGTTGTTTAATTAAATATTGTGGGGAAAAAAATGACTGTTAGCGTCGTTTCTTAACAACCTTGGCTAAAATACACATTCGAATGTTTCCAAAAGTAATGGTTAACAAATATTTTAATGTAGTACATATAGGCAACAGATCTTATTCATATTTTCCCAGTAATGAGCGCTCACGAATACTTGTAATGCAATTTAAATACATTGGAATCTGTATTGCAACCATGTTTATTTTAAAACACCACAGACAGCTGATATATTAAGGTCAAAAAGAGCAGCTCACCTTTGCATTCTCTCAAATCAAAGCATTTTCTTCTGCGAATTTTGCGTTCACCGGCCTCGGTGCAAGGCGTCCACTCTCCCCATTGTCCGAAAAATGCCTAAACCGTGAGATTTTTACAATTGCAGGGCAATATTTGCAATTGTTATGGTGTATTCAAACATTTAGCGTTCTTTATTGTCATTATCCTTTTCTTTAGTTTAACATTTTCAAGCGTCTGCTAAAAAATGAAAACCAACCTCATTTTGTGCCAAAAGTTTTTTGATTGTTTTCAATTGGAATTGTTTTTCTGCTCCGATTTTTGCTTCTGCTGGTGGAGCAAGTTTGGCTGGTTGTTCACTTGGTTGTTTTTGTGGCTTTTCTAATGGATTTTCTGCTGCAGAGTTTGAAGATTGAATTACAGAGGATTCAACCGGCGCTTCCTTTTTTTCCTCATTTATCAATATCTTTGGCATTAAGGCACGTGGTGCAACAACGGCTGCTGTGAATGGTTTTTCTTCAAATCCGGACTTTGGTGATGCTTCTGGCCTCTTGTCTGCAGTATTGACCAAGTCTTCGACGACTAGTTGTCCGCTTGGCGGTCGTTCGGGCCCACCGTCATTTGTATTGCCTGAATTTCGAGTGGAATCATCAACAACCTTTTCTTGGAAGGATCCATCAGCTGTTGTTTCCTATAAAAATTATTGGATTTAATTGGTCACTAAAAGCATATGCTTAAGTTACAATAATTATTCAGCTCAAAAACTACTGTAATATGTATGGTGGCAATATTAACTTTCTAATTGCCGCATTTTTTGTTACTTAAAAATTGGCGTTCTGTCTATTCTTGCAAAGTGATTTATAACAATTAATACAGTAACAAAATATTTGGTAATCTTATTGTGGTTTTTTAGCATGTCTTATAGCTTACCAATTCTTTAGCCCCATAAAGCCTTGTGGGCGTGTTTGGCGCTGAAACGTTCTCTGCGGAATCCGAAGCAACTGATGTCTTTGTGTTGTCTTCAATTTTGATTTCCGAAAACTGTGGAGCGCTTGCGTCGGTCACCGGCCCTGATGCTGCCGTTGATTGCGTCACAATCGGTCTAATTTTGTCGCGCATAGACAATTTCAATGGTTTGGTTGGTGGAGCGCTTTCCTCTGTTGTCGTTGTTTTCGTTCGAGCAGAAGTGGCTTCTGTCTTGACGCTAGTTGTTGTTTCTGAAAACTGGATTATTGTTTTTTGAGTTGTTGCTGATTTTTCTGTCGTTACTTCAGTGACTTTTTGCGTTGTTGGTTCTTCAGTCGTTGTTGAAGTTAAGGGTTCAGTAGTTGGCTCGGCTGTAGTTGAAGCTGTCTGTGCTTCTAAAAATTATACACCATTACTTGTATCAAGGGTATAATGTCGGTGGCATGATTAAGTAATGCAATATTTTGTCAATTTTTCCACCTTTTTTTTGAAGTTAGAAATGTAATTTTGGGTCTCAGTTGGTCAAGTCTAGTAACATTAAATTCTCTGACTGACTAAAACGCAGCTAAAGACCGTTGTTTCGTTAAGACTTACTTTGCAAAGACATCAATGAGGCATGGAATTTTGGTACAAAACATTTATCGTTGGAAAGCCCATAAAATTTTGATCTGAAATCAATTTTTGTTATATGGTCCAGGTTGGACCACAAAATAGGTTCAGTGCTTTCCACCCTAGATATGAATTTTACGGGCTTTCGGATGGTCAATGTTGCATATCAAAGATTCATGTTTTCCCGTTTCCTTTTCCATGTTAATGATTCATACACATAATTTAACATCCTACTACTCAACTAGTGTAGCACTCATGCTGTTCCATTAAACGTTGCAAATTACGGCACATTTTATATTTTAGGGTTTACATGGTCTCAAAAATGAGCCTTAAAATCAATTTGACCACTTCAGATTCTGAATCTTTAAATATTGTGTAGAACAATAAAAAAAACCCTGTTAAGACACGATTTTTTCCTATCAAAGCTAACTCCTGTTTAAATTGTTGTACAATATCAAAGAAAGAAGCATAGCTAAAATGATCAGGCCCATCGGCCATTACTCATTATGGCTTATTATCTTTAGCCAACTTAATATAAATAAACCATATTTACAATATGACAATTTCAACGTTATCCACACTTACCGTCACCATCAGTTACTGCCTGAGTCACGCTTTCCGTTGCCACAACCTCAACATCGTCGGTATTGACCACTTCAATTGTATCAGCATCATTGCTTTCGCTGCTCACCGGAGCGACATGATCAATGCATCCGTTATGGAAGAAAATAACCTTGTCGTCATCGTCCGGCTTTGAAAAATCTTCTGGCTGAGTGATGGCGGATTCCATGTTGGTAATGCATTCGCCTTCTTCATAGAAGTACATGGCAGACTAAAAAATTATGATGCAAAAGATTTTCGACTTTATGAGCATTTAGGTTTACAACCAAGGCCAGAAAGCAAAGTAGCTTACTTTGCATTGAAATTTTTCTTCGCGAACGCATTCGGCAACACATTCGGCTAGTGATGCGACGTTGCTTGTGGTTTGAGCATAACCTTTGAGAATGTATTCGTTGACACGTACAAATTGTTTTCCCGCACAGGTTGCTGGCAAATCATCTGAAAGCATTTAATTAAAAATTAAATTTTATCAGTTTGCCGAGAATTTTGTATTTAAAGGGAAGTTAATTAGTTTTATTTTCAAAGCTATAATTAGCATGACTAATGAAGTTGTGGAAATTTTTTTTATAATATAAAGGTTGTTTAAGGGTTTAACATATGAGAACTCCAACAGGCTATTGTGGAAATGTATTGGTAGTTTTAAAAATGGGAGTTCAAATACAATTTTAGGAGTTTTACAATCAGGAGGAGTTAAAATAGACTTTTAGTTTAAAAAAGTTTTGAAATTTGAAGTTTAAATAGATGTATGGGGTTTTAGAAAGGGAGTGCAAAGAGATTTTTTTTTATATATGTTCTAGTAGCGTAAACTTTGCTACGGGTAGGAACCTTTTAATGGTCAACGTAATGTTCCTTTTGCTGTCGTACTGTTAGTGTCTATTATTAAAATATCTTATTTTGTATTAGATGATATAAACTTAATGTTAGGTTAAAGTGGGATTAATTATTACAATTGATAGTTTCGAGTTTTTAGCAATTTATAACTCCGTAAATTGTTTCAAAACATTAACAACCTTTCTTTTAGCAAAAACGTTTCCTAGTTTTTTTCATTATAAATTTTGTTTTCTTGTTTTCAGAGCATTCATACCTGCTAGGCAAAATTTCTCAAAATAGCGTTGGCCAAACACTGTCTTTTGTTCAAGCTTGCCATCTGGAGCGCTGTTTTCTCGGTAAACAGTGCAAGTCTGATTTTTTGGATCATAAACCACTGAAGCGCAGAAGATGAGACGGCCTTTTAGGTCGCGGTTGTTTGCGCATAACTCGAGGCATTCCGTTTCGTTGATATTTCGAATCACCGCCGAAGCTATGGCAACAACATTGGTATTATCCGACATGTAGTATGCACTCAATTTGTTTTCGCAAAAGACTAAAATTGTTTTTTAATATATTTATTTTGATGTTTTCTTTCTAATAGAACCTCCCTTAATTTAATAATGAAACATTAATTAAAATATTTTTTGGGAGTTTGCAAATGGGAGGTAAAATATTTTTGAATGGATAGGAAATTGAACTAAAAGCACATTTTTGGGAGTCACTGATAATGTACAAGACTTCAAATTTTTTTGGGAGTTTTAGAAATGGGAGTTCAAACCACATTTCGGGAATTTGAAAATGGGAGTTTAAACAATAATAAATTTTGGGTGTTTTAGTAAATAAAGCTAATACGGTAATAGTTTACAAAGTGGGAGTTAATACAACATTCCAAAAGATCTGGAAACAGGAGTTTAAATTTAATTTTGAGACATTTGAAAACGGTAATTTAAATAAAATTTCGAGAGTTTAAAAATTATAATTAAACTAACATTTAAAAAGTAACAGTTAGGTTACATAATTATAATAGCACCTTATTCCAATGGCTTGTGCCAATCCCCAAACCCCTACATCTGTATAATATGGTTGAAAAATAAAATTACCATTATTCGACAAGATAACATTGTCAATTTCCTTCCGTTGGATTGTGCTGGATTTTGAAGGCAAAATAATTGCTGCAAACAATATTGCAGCCACATAGAAGAAACTCCTATTTGACGCCATTCTACAAGCTTGAAAATTATTTGCAGCTAATTTCAGGTGAAAAGGAACAATAATTAAAGTAATTTTACACAACAACACAACGCTTTTTTCTCCTAATTTACCTTTATTTTTTAATAATAATTAGTTAAAAGTTTTAATACTAAACCAATTTTTTTCTTCCTCCTCTACATCTCCATTTTTATTTAAAAAATTGTTTTGAGGTAATTTGGGGAGGAAATATCATTTAGCTAATCTCAATTTAGTCTTAGAGTATGCTAAAATGGGAGTAAATTAAAAGGAAATACCAAAATTGCGCGGATTGGTGTGGAAGTGGGGAGGGGAGGAAGCGGTAGGATGTCGGGGGATGTAAAAGATTGAGTATTTGGCGATGCGATAAAAGCCCATTAATTCCAAAAAAGGGTTAAACATATTCAAAGGAAGAATCCACAAAAAAATATTAAAAATTGACTGGCTAAGGAAAATTGATAGACAATCCTTCTTTAATTTTTATTTATCCTCTTTTTTTCTGTCAAACACAATTTTTTGTTGTTTAAGCTCTTTTGTACATGTTTGGAAAACAATAAAAGAAGCAATTTTTTTCTAGTTTGACGTGAACACTTATTAAGCAGGCATTAAGGATTTGGAATGGTGGGATGGAGAAGAAGAAAGGGATTTGGAATTTGCAAGAGAAAATAAAGATAAGATTTGTTTTAGTATTTGAAACACAAAAATGTGATGGATTGGAGGGGAAGAAGCGGCAGAAACAAGATGTAAACAAATAAGATTTGAGATAAAAAGTAAGCAAATAAAAAAATTCTGTTTTGTCGAAAAAATTAATCAGTAAAAATTTCTTACTGAAGAAAATAATTGGAAAAAGTTCAAAAAGGTAAAAAGATGAATTTGTCGTTCTTTTTTCATCTCTCTCTCTCTCTCTCTCTCTCTCTCACACACACACACACACACACACACTTACACATACTGTCTCTCTATTCCAGCTCGGCTCTATCCGAACAAAGAGCGCGACGTAGAGAAAGTGGGATTTACTGCAAAAAATAAGTAAATGAAAGGAAAAAAGTTTTTAATTTGTCGAAAAAAATGAATTTTCATTTTGCTTATCTTTTAAAGGATAATTTAATTTTATGACGGAATTTATAGAAAAAAAATAATTGTGTGCATTAATAGGTCATCAACCCAGATAAGCGGCGTTAATCAAGAAGATATACAGAAGGAGTGGAGAGGGAAATTGGAATGGTTGAGCTAAATGGGAGCAGGGATTGGGTAGAAACGTGCCAAAAGCCAATTTTTTGATTAAAATTTTTAGTTTTTCTAATTGACTGAGCAAACGTTGATTCGCAGCAATAAACTGAAATGGAGAAAGGGGGTTAATGCTAAAAAACATGCTAAAGGAAAGAAGAATGGGAAGCAGTAAACAAAACACTTGAAAAGGAAAATCACTTGCATATTACAATTAAGTTTTTATTGTAAATACAAACGTAATTGTTTGACGATAGAAATGACAGAATAGGAAGGAAGCATGTTTTTAGTTATACACAGAAGTATGTTAATATGGTCAATTAATAATAATTGAAATAAACACAAAATTAGTCGAAAAACTTCTACGCTTATTTTTAGACAGGCTGTAACTACTTATATTTTAATTTAACAAAACAACTAGTTATACAATAAATATTAGCCAAACATCAACTGAATCCAATAGGCAATCTTGCGTGCAAAGACTCATCTAATATCTCTTTATCATACCGTTGATATAATAAAATTCCCTGTTACATGTAAATTAAAGTCTTAGCCAAACCATATAACATTTTTGTTAAAATATGTGGCATAAATAGAAGAAATGCAACACGATACTATATAAGCCTTCAAGCGGCTCTACGGCGCGCTTAAAGCCCTATTACAATAGCGCAGTACGCGATTGGCTAATTACCAAAAATATACATCAATATGCGCCCTATACATCAGTTCAGTAATAAAATATCATGAAAAGGCAAAAAAATTCAAAATAGGTAATTATTCGATTATTTCTAACTACCCCTAAAACCAAATCACACACAAACAATTGAATTGAAAAGTAAAATTTATAGTAATGTTATTACTCAAAATACAAGAAAAAAATACAATTACCTATATGATTAATTAAAATTTCAAAATCCAAACCAATGTACTTCTATAGCTTGAAAAACAAACAGCGCCTTAAAAATTCTTTTTTAAATAATAAAAAAAATGAAATTGGAATTAAAATTTAAAAAAAGTTGAAAAAAGTGATACAATTCCAAATATGCGCGCATAGACGCCAGAAGTAATGCAATTGAGCGCGTTTTTATGCGTTTTTAAATTTCCATTTGATTAGTTAAATATAAACTTATTTTTTTACACGTCGGAATCCTGAAACACTTTACTGAAATGAGAGAGTTATGTAAAGTAATCCTACAACAACTGGGTTTTATTTTTTTGCATTTTAGTAAGCTAAAAATTGCGAGAAACTAATAAATAATAAAAAAAAAGTACTAATGGCTTTATTAAATTATTTAAAACATTGAACATTACTTAATACCACTACAGTAATATTTGACTAGAATTGTTGTAAGACAAAACTCTGTTATTAAATGCAATATAAAAAATGAAAAAAAAAATTACAAAAAGTTAAACCTGAATCAATTACATAAAAATTTTGAGTTTTAAAAGCACATTCAGCAATCTACAACAGAATCCATTTTACAAATTGTTGGCCGCAATAAAAAGCTGTAAAAATCATGGAAAGGAAATTAAAATTTTAAAGTTATTACAAAAAAAGCAGAGGCTGTTGACATCGGCAGTGAATTGGCATCAATATAAAACATCTTCAAAAATGTTGGTAGAGACCAGCAACTTGTGACAATCAGTTTATTGTCAATTTACAGGGTGTTCCAAAAGTTCTTGGACTAATTTTTTTATTTAAATTTTACAATTTTTTAACACATTGTAAAATTATTATCTGGTCAATCTTGTAACCCTTGAAATTTTCTACAAGCTTTCTCTATTCGTTCTTTATTTTTCTTTTTATTTTTTTCAGTAATGCCCATAAACGCATTGCTATCATTGAAATTTTCGAGTTGGAAAAGTCGGGAAATAAGATTGCAAAACTCCCAGAAGTACGGTCTTTAAAGGAGGACAAATGCGATGGGCAAGCTATTATACTGTTTGTTCATACGTTTTAAAAGCGTTTTTAGAAGTATATATACGATTTATTATTAACGGTTTTTATAGAGCATTAAACGGAGTAAGTTATAATAAAGAAGATCCGTTATAAACCGACGAATTGGGCAATCATGAAAATGAACGATTGCCATAGGTTTTGTTTGAGTTGTTTAATAATGTTGAGATTGTTTAATGTTTGAGCTTGTTATATTTAAGTATTAACATTGTTGTATGTTAACCCTTTGTTACATTGCATAAAAAAATAGTTTCTTTTCTATTGGTAATTGATTTTGAATTTGCGCCAATTTTTTACATAAACATAACATAAAATTTTACATAAAAAATTTCAAAATTTTCCCAAATTCTTTCTTATACATGATAAAATGGGGTAACTCGTTTTTGTTCAATAAGGTTAGACAGAATAAAAAAAAACATTGGTTACTTGATGTTGTGCGGTTATATTATTTATTGTGTTATTAAATAAAGTTATAATATTTAAGGAGTACATTTTGTACCTACACAACTTAGTTATAATTGTCACGTTCTTTGGTGATAACTGTCGTTAGTCAGTTTAGCAAACGGACATAACACTTGATAACAATGAATAATTTCCCATTACGAGTTGCTAAAATTCAATAAATTTATTAAACAAACTTGCTTTGCAATAATTGTTTTAAAAACATTGTTCGATGCTATATTGGCATTTCTGAGTTTGAAAATTTGTAAAAAAACCATTTCATAACTTTACTTTTCAATGCTATCTTACGACGGTCCTAAACCATAACATTTGGTAATTAACTTTTACAATGATTTTTTCTACAAAAAAAATTAAAACAAACCTTAAACATTACCAAAACAAATTAAACGTTGGTCATTGATGATCGCTCAACGTTTCTCATCCTGGTTTCCAATCAGAATAAACCGCATGCTAAAGTGCAAGGTAAAACACAAGTTTTTACAACACAACTTCCAATGAATAATTTTACTTTTGCGAATTTCATCAAACTTCAAAATTGTTTAATCAAAATTTATTCGACATTTATTTTTTAATTTGGTGACGTTCCACAACTTAAAAGCAAAATGTGTTGATGACAACATTGTATTATTTCTGTAGAGAATTCATAACTTGCTAATAATTGAATAAATTGTCCAAAATTTAATTTTTTTTTCCAATAAATGTTTTATCATTCCCTCAATAGCCACAAAAATTGTATTATAAATGGGAGACTGAACTAATTTTTTATTATCGCTAAAATGCTTACAATTTTTTTTCATCTGTATATTATTTTTTAATTAAAATTCAATTTTTTAAAGGTGTTTTGGGTGAATGCTTATATATTTATTTTAATGTTTTTTAATTATTAGGTCGTTCCATTATTTTCTGACAATTTTTTTCTAAACATATAATTTTATTTTTCGAATAGAAGAAACAATAACATTTAATCAAATACACGCCATTAAAATCAACGACTGACTGCCATTTATTTAGTAATTTGTATACTTCTTGGAAATAGAAAAAAGTCGGCGAGCTCATTTTTCAAAAGTGCTTCGTCCTCAAAGCCGCTCTCGTGCGCGCCAAGCCATTGGCGCTGGCGCGTATGGTTGACTTAAAGGATTTTCATCGCCAATGACCATATTCTTCAGCCAGTAAAACGTGCGTGTAAAAGTCAGAATTTGCATACACTTGTTGACACGCTCCGTAGCTTGAAATAACAATAAGTTGTGCGGTATCCAAACTTTAAGTTTTGACTCTTTTCCATGACGGTGCAAATAGCGTGTAATGGTGCTGTGACCGCAGCCGAGCACCATCGTTTCGGATCCTCTTCCACGAGCTCTATGTAGAAGGGATTCATTCAATTCCGCCGGCGCGACCACCACGCTCGTGTTCATTGATGTTGAAGTTATCATTTTTAAACTTTCGAAACCAATCCACGGCGGTATAATAGAAGACGGTCCCCTTGCCTATCAAACTGCATATGTTGTTGACGGCGTCCATGGCGGAGTGCTTCAGGCGGTACTCATTGAAGCAACAGTTAGTGAATCTGCTTACGAACAAGCATGTTTTTTTTTGCCATAACAATGATCGATTTCAAATGTTGAAAGTATTGTTCAATGCGTTACTAAGCAGTCCCTTGTATACCCTCTTAACAGTATGTTTTTAGAATATTTTAGAAATGTTATGAAAAGATCTTTAACAAAATTATCAGAAAATTATGGGACAACTTAATATTTTGACCATACATACTTTCTCTTCTTGAAGTTCATTTATTTTTTATAAGTTCACGAATTTTAGGATGTCGATTTCCCTTCATAACGATGATGGTAAGAAATTTTGACAATAATTAACTAGTTTCACTATGTAAAGCCTGACGAACAAAACTTTTTTATTTCTAATCCAAAAACACATTATAAGCCAGTTTCAAGTGTTTTAAAAATATTGTAAATAATGCATAAACAAAAAAATAAAATTTTTTTTTTAAATTTTTCAAGTTTCTATTGTCTCTGGGACAACAAAAAGCGTTTTTTTTTTCTCCCAGTTAAGGTCAAGTAATGAAGCAAAAACCTCCACCTCTTTGCTAGTTAACACAGCAACAGCCAGTGGTAATAAATAACTAATGTAATTATAGACTTGATCAGCGCTGTGTTCGCAAAAGTAAAACTAGTGGACGTCAAGTACACTGAAGAAACAGCGATTAATGAGGAAGCCGATGTAACATCATTGCCTAAAGCTGAATATGACCTACAAAAACCAATTTCTGAGGGCGTTGAAAACGCCCTCAGAAATAAAAAATCCAAGGTTCCGCATGACGAATCACCTGAACCGCAAGCCGGGCAGCTAAAATTGCCAATTCTCGGTGAGACCAAACTTAGTGAAGTGCATATTGTTCACAAAAAGGTTGTCGCTAAAAGCCCGTTAACGGAGATTGTCAAGGAGAATGGCAAAATCGCAAAAACACAACCCTTGAACTCAACCATTGGAAGTGTGGAGCTGGCGGAGGAGTCGGATCTGCTTGTAAATTCCAATAATGTATCATCGGCTAAGCAAAATAATGCCGTAGAAGAAATTTTCATCGAAAGCCAAATTGTAAGTTGCAGGTTCAATTAGACAAAAATTCAATAAGCTTAAAATTAGATTAGATTTTCAATTAGAGTATAAGAATAAAAAAAAATACACAAAAACACTTAAACAAAAAGACGCCGGACAAAAATACAAAAAATTATAAAGCCAAAAAATAATCTACTCGATATTTTTGCCATAATTTTCTGGCATGATACCATTAAAGAAAAATGGCAAAAATAAGAACTATATAAAACACATGAAGTGACATAGACAGTCAAAACACAAGAAAAATCGTGTATATTTTATTTTTTTCCCATGCGAATGTTCAATCTAATCAATATCTTATAATCCAAGAGCAAAATAGGGCAGCAGCATATAAGCAATAATAACACAGTCTATCCAAATACCAACAAAGCAAGACAGACAATATGTAATTCTTACATTTACTATCCCAATTAATTCCATCGCTAAGCAATGCTTATTATAAATTTTCTGCAAGAGTTCAACATTAGAGTTATTTAGGCGCCACAAACCATTGATGGTGAAACTGCGCCGTTGAAAAGCGCAACTTTTTCTTACACTTTATTTGAGCCCGACGTTTATCAAACAATTCTCAACGAAGTGGGCCAACTGCCGAGTGTTCGCACCATGTCTGGTCAATTCCAAAACAATGTTAACCAAAGCAACGACCACATTAAACTGCCAGGCTTGGTTGGCCATTGTTTCAACAAATTCAATAATCTTAACTTTAAATTTAGAAGAACCCTGTCTCCCCATCCAGGAGCTTTACGCCACTAGTCTTGAAGCCAACGGATTCTGAAACAACTTTAGACAGCAAAATTGCTAACCATAAAAAAGTTGATTTCAAGATTTTGCCACTCAAACTCGACTCCCCTGTAAGTGAGACGGAAAAATTGCCAATTGTCAAAACCTCGCATCCGACTCCCCTCCATCGCGCCGCGATTGTCACCGAACCCAGCGTCGTGTTGGAGAAACAAAGACGCGTGTCTGAACTTATGCAAGCATTCAGAGAACAGGCGTTGACAAGAGCGCATAACTTGTCGAATCAAACCAATGCTACGCCCATGAGGCCCAAGCAACGAGGTGGAGCCACAAGGATCGAATTCGACGCCACAAACGGCACAATAAAAGAGACGAATGGGAAAGTTGAGGAAAAACAAAATATTTTAATTGGCGAAGGAGTTCAAATTTATAATGACGTTCCTGTCCCGGTGAATAACAACAAAGACAAAAGTAAGTTGAACAGTGTACAAACTGTATGTATTACCCGCTAGGGTTTTAGTGAGATCTGGGGCATGAAAACATGATGTGCAGATCAAATTAAGTAACACAGAACAAAACATAATTTGGTAATATACATTAAATTTTTTTTTTAATTTTTGAGTCAAAAATTTTAGTTTTGTATCGATTTTTATACGCAAAAGTAAATTTAATAGAATCAAATTGGAAACAGATTTATTTACTTCATATTTTATCGGGTAATGATCACATTTTTTGATCAGATTTCCAGTATGCATAATGCGCAATCACATCTTAGCAATCACATCGCTGCGAGACCAAATTTATTCAAACTAAATTTATGTAAATGGCAATGGCAAAGATGCAAAACTGATAGCCGGTATTTAGGCTTTTTCTCTAATGTTATGAAGAAAAAAAAATTTCGAAACATAAATGGGGCTCTTTTTAAAAATTAAAACAAATTTAATACTTTTTGGCGATTTGCCTTTTTACGAATTAGCCAATTTTTGCCTTTTTTTCATTCGCCATTTTTATAATGTTTTTTACGGTAAGAAATTTCCCAGCAAACCGCTCGATGAAGCCGTCCTTGCCTCTTGCCAAAAAAAGCCTTTATCAAAACTACAAGTCATTTTTACGAGACTCCTACAAGAATGACATGATTGGCAGGAGCCCAACCTTAAAAAGCTTCAGCCATACTGCTTGGAGCTCAACCACGCCGACCTTGGAACAGACAAATATGGGCTTGCGCAGTGTTCGGGACTTTCACAATGTTTGGGACAAGAAACAATAATTGGAAGCTGTTTGTTGGTTATGTAGTCTAAACTAATGTAGAATATGTGTGTTTTTTACTAGAACTGATAATTTAATAATTTTAATTTTGTAGCAAAATTTTAAAATCTAAAATAAAATTATGTTTTAACCGTAAATTAAATACTTGTTCAGTCAAGCAACAGCTCAAATTTAAAATTCCTTTGTTTAGAAATTTATTTTTTTTACAGCAGTTTGACGGGCTATGTCATACTATATCTTCTGTTTGCCACAATTTATTTTTTGAAATAGCTTCACAGCCTTATTGATTTTTCATGTGTTTATGTGGCATGTACCACTTGCCTAAGAGAAGACATCAAAAAATGCCGCAAAGAAGAACTTAACTTTTCCCAAACATTCAATTATCCTTTAACAATAATTTATTTACGGCAAAAAAATATTCAAATTACGGTACAATGATATCAAAAATTATTTTTTATTTAGCAGAGAGTAAGGAATGAGTTTTTTTTTGACGATTTGACGATGTGGCAAGCATATAGTGGTGGGGGGGAATTCAGCAAAAAAAATTATGGATTTGGCTCAAAGACCTCTTTCAACATTCACATTCAACATTTGGATGAAACAGTACAATTAAAACCAAAAAGAAAAGACCTATACGGTTAATCGTAGAGGATGGGAATCACATGATCGAACTTTGAATTTTGCTTCTCATCACCCAAGTTGACGCCTCCAATACTTCGACCAAAACGCACTTAAATGAAGCCAACCTTCAATCCTTGCAAATATATTATAAATAGTTAAACTTGCCAAATGGCTGGGGAGCGCCGTTTCGCTTCATTTCACCTTCCGCATCATTCAACGCTGTTCGCTTTCCAAATCTGAAATTTTTTTTTTAGCAAATACTATTCAATATGAACAGCGTATCAACCATTACCTTACAAGAGCATTTCGCATACCGGACCGGGCTAATCGAACCAGTGGGCGTTGCTCCGTGCTAAAATCTTTTGGTTTAACCAAATCTTAGAACTTAGGTAATCATACTTTAAAAAATCACATACAGTACAAATACACCATAAACATCAATTTTTAGTGTATAATAAAGAAAACCCAGTTTTTCTTGCTTAAGCCTCAGTCTTGGGCTTAGATCTTAAGCCAAAAGTTAAAAAGTTAAACATATGCATATATATTTAATCGATTTAAGCCAGTTATACCAGTTTGGTCTCACCTGCTTTGCTTAAGCTGGTAAGATTTTGAGATGCATCCTTTCGACTTACACATACATTTAAAGCACTCATAGGTTGCAACATAATACATTTACTATAAAGTAAAAAAAATGAACTAATAATATTCTTCACGTAGCCTAAGTCTAAGTCTTAGCTTCTTAAAACTAAATGTTTTCTAAAGACTAACTAAAATTAAGCCTAAGCCTAAGCCTAAACATAAATCGTATCCTGCTTCATTGTTAAAAATTCTATTTTTCTTCGTTAATAATATTAAAACCTGTTAAACCTGAAACGTTTTTGCTTGAAGACAAACATCAGTTTTAAGCTCCAATCCATTTACTTTTTTATACAAATGTGGTCAAATAGTAATGAATATTTATCATTTAACTAACACTAATTATAAGACAGATAAAAGCGGCTTGTCATTGGTCACTTTTAAAGTTGACTAAGCCCAAGCCGTTTGTCAAATCCCCCCAAAGCTTTATAACTAACATAAACCGCTTCAGAACCAAAGTCTTAACCTCTAATATCTAAATAATTGTCTAAATGTCAATGTATACCAGTTCAACTCGTTCCATAAATCATTGGATTCTGACTGCATGGGCAATTGAAATGAGTGTGAATGGCTTTGTGCCAGACAATTGATTGCAATTATTAAAACCAAAATTGTGGAAATGACCATTTTCACGGTTAAATTTTTCATTTTGAAGACAAAAACAAAAACGTATATCTAAAACTTCTTAATTGATTAACCTTATTATACTTGCCAGCATACAGCCTGAGGCAAAATTGCTCGCTCAAATGCTAAACAATTCTGTAAGCAAAATTTTGACTGTATATGATACGCGCTTCATAAGGCACACACAGTGACGAGTTAGTACATTGATTAGGCTAGATTAGACTTAATAAATGGTTATGTGTGCGTTTTCCACTATACGCCTAAGCCAATAGAGTTGGCGAGTCATTAGCTCCGGGATTATAACAAAATATATTAGCATCAATGCTTTCATTCCAGTCCAAAATGAATTTGTTTCATCAGGTTTCACCAATAACTTACAGACTGATTATATAATAAATTTACCATCAAGAAATTAGTTTTAATGTCTCTTTAGACTAACAACATACCTATGTTCATGATCAAGTGGGTTTGACTAAAATCACGTGGACTCATTTTAGACTTACTTTCCACTTACAAGAAAGCTTTAATTAACTACAATGTTTTTTAAAACAATTTTTTAAATTAACATAGCATTTCTTCAAAGATATACAGGCTAAAGCCTTAAAATAAAGGAAATATCAATTAAAGGCTTAGCACTGGACCATATCCTAAAAAACATCGAATCCTTTAAACTTCAAAAGTTAGAACCACTCGGAGTAACACCAATTACCACCTAATATTTATAGTGCACACTACCCAAGTTTGATCTACAAATTTTAATCACTAAAGCTCCCGTAAACCTAAAAAAGCTTTAGAAGAGCCATTGCGCCCGCAACTGCGCATTCAAGCCATAACCACCAATAGCTGCCTAAATTAAAAACAAAAAAAAATTTTGCTACGCAATTTGTTGACAGAAAATAAATTAAGGAAAATTACAAACTTTTTTTTCATTGAAATATAAATAAATATTTTGCTAGCAAAGGCTGGAAAACGCCGCTCTTTAAATAATGGAGTTTGGCGGAATTGCGCTTCAGGTTATTTACTTTTGCCAATATTGGTGGGGTTATTGAAAAATTATTTTTTATTATTATAATTGTTATTATTGAAAGTAAAGAGGGGAAGGAAATATTCCATTTACAAATTTGTATAGAGACGGTCTTTGAATATATATCACAAAATACCTGCTTATTGCTAAATGTTTTAAGTTTAAGCGATTTCATTATTTTTAACCCAATTTCAAAACAAAAAACAAAATGACGAATTGTCAAGCAAACTTAAAATCAAATCCAAAGTACTTAATGATATCATTATTAAAAAAAATAATAATTATTTAATAATTCGACTGCCCACCAACTTGAGCCCAAACAAACATTCCCAACACGCGTCCATCAGAAAATATCCCACAAAAAAATTAATTTTTGCAAAATGTTTTTTTTTTGATTCTCAAAAGTAAACTGATGTCAAAGTTGAAAAATGATGCCTAGAATTACATCGTGCCAAAATAAGCTAAAGATGTTTGAGTCCTTGGCGTGGATGTCCTTGGTTCACTAGAGCTTATTACCGTAGCTGTATTTTCCAAATTTGTCATAAAATTTTACGTTTACGGACAAAAACATTTTATTGAGCACACGTAGAGCGTTAAAAACCAGTTGCATATAAACACGTTAAATTAACAATTTTGAAAAATATCATTTATTGCTAAATTAAAAATTAGAAATATTTATATCTGCAAAAATGCAGAATCGAGTTGGTTACTTACAACTCAGACAAATTCGGGACTGTTGAAATCGTCTTCAAGACGACTCTTGTCGTTGTCATAAAATGCATTCGAACCTACCACAACTACGCCTGGCCTTTCCAAGTTAGCGTAGCCGAGGCTTGACGTTGCCGTGCTGGTTGATCCGGCGCGTGAGCCAAGGTTGCGGATTTGGTTGATTGTTGCGCGGGGTCCACTGTATTTGCGGACTATTACGGTCGACACAACGAATACGACGGCGCACATTCCAAAAATGAGGAAAATAACTAATGAGGAGTTTGAAGTGGCTTGTTTACGCGGCGTTTCCTTGTGAAAGCACTTCATTTTGGGACCGGCATCACGCAATGAGACATCGGTAAATTCCGCGGGGGAGACGCACCTAAACACTCAAATTAACCCAACGCTTTATGAGAATGTACTGTATTAATTACAGTATCTAGCTTTTCAAGCAAAAAATGATAATTACATTGGTTCTTCTCGGCTCTTGCCAAATTTGTGGAGCTTGCGGTTGGACAAAAGCCAGTCCAACGAACAGTCGCATTTCCACGGATTGCCAGTCAAACTGAGCTGACGAATCGTCGACCATTTCAATAAATCAATGCTCAAAGACGACACGTTACAGTTGCTTAAGTATAGTTCCGTAAACTCTGTCGGCAAAACTTCTTTGTCTGAAGTGCCACCAAACGCGTTTTCGTCGATAGCGAACAGTTGTTTTGAGCTAGTGAAGTCGACAGACTAAATAGTACAAAACCTATTAAAATTCAAACATTTTTTTACGAATTAGTTCATTATAATATCACTCAACTCATTCCTGAGGATTCTGTGAAAAAAACAGGATGAGTCATTTAAAAATGAGCTACATAAAGACAATTCAGTCATATTTATCACTGTTTTAAAATTGCGCAAATTTTGGCACTCAATTTTTGGCATTATGCCTCTTTTGTATTTTGGTCAAAAGTTTACGTGGTTGCATGTGTACATAAAAATATGCATTCATTGTGAAAAAACACTAACTGTATAATTTTTTTAAATTCTCCAAGTACGCAGGACTCTCAAAATTATCTCACAAAATTCTCACATTTAATAAAAAATTATAAATAAACTTTTTTTTATTTTTTTTGCTTAAATTGTTTTGGTCTTTGAATTTTTTTTCATATACTACACAAAATCTGATCCCTCATATATATAAATTCCAATTCTCAGCAACAAAAAGTTCACTGTAAGTTTAATAGATCTGTTTCCCTGATATTCTATTTTTCAGCAAAAAAGCTTCGTTTCTTACTAAAAATAAAGCCAAAGTTAAAAATAAAAATAAAGCCTAAAAAGGGCATTAAATGTCAACGTCGTCATTGTAATTCAGTGTTACCGTGATTGGCATTATGCATATTCTATATATTTAACCTCAATTCGACCCAAAACAATTTTTTTATTTAACCAACGTTCAAATTTTCAAGACGGCAAAGCGCGCAGCTGTTGACGCGGTACAAGTATTTCATTTGTCGTAAATAAATGGTCTTCAGCTCGGTGTTTTCTTTAAATGCGTATTGTGGGATTTCCGACAAGTCCGTACTGCTTAGCGACAAAATGGACAATTTCGGGACGTATTTAATGGCTGGCAGAATTTTGGTTATTGGATTGCCGGCCAACGACAATTGTTGTAAATTTCTAAAAAAAAATATTTGAATTGGCCGAAATCCTAAAGCAATCATTAACTTACGGTAATGCTATAAAGACGTCTTCAGGCAATGTTTCGATTCCGCAATTGTCGAGGCTAAGGGTTTTTAGATAGGCCAGCTGTGATCCGAATGTTTTTCTTGTCAGCTGCAGTCCTACGTTTCCGTCTAGGACCAGTTTGTTTAGGTTGACCAGCTTGTCGAAGATTCCGTTGTCGAGTTGGCGGATGTAATTGTAGTCGAGGTATAACTGGTGAAGGGTTTTGCCTAATTTTTCGGTCAACCAATCACTAAATATTTTTTCAGTTCAGCAAAATTAAACATACATTTCTTCCCTCATTAGAGACTAAAGTTGTCAAAAAGACGCCGGACAAAAGGACGTGGGTTTAAAAAATAAGGAAATGTTTAACAATATAGCGGGACATTCAAATGATGGATAAAAAGACAAAGAACATAAGGACATGTCTGACAAAAAATCCAAGCGAGTAAATACCGGCAAAAAAAACAAGCGTGTAATGAAACATCTCGTAAACATTGCGTTCGAGAACACCACAAAATAAGAATATAAAAAGTGTTAAACAACCCACTACTAAAAGGAAGTAAACAATAGTGTAAAAGAGTCAGTCTTAAGAAAAGGTTAACATCAGATTGAGAAGTCGTATATTGCTTCCGTGGTGAACAGTGTCACATAATATTTATGTACATATATTAACAGTAATATAAATTATAATATATTCAATAATTTTTGCATTACACAATCCATACACACCATGACACTAATACAATACATATACTAATTCGAGTCCCTAAAGCTCCCCCCCCCCCCCCCCCCCCCCCAAAAAAAAAAAATTCTAAGACACATTTTTTAAATTTAAGTACGGCATGTCTAGTATCATTTTGCCGTTTTTGCGATTAAAAACTGGTTAAACAGTTAAAATATAAAAAGCGTCTTATTATTTGTCTGTTATTTGTCTGTTTTGGTCTACCTCTTACTTGTTTGTACGTCTCTTTGTCTGTATGTCTGCAAATTTATGACGTCAACTTACTTGCTGATTTCCTCATCAAGAAGTCGGTTGTGTGTGAGCTTCAGCTTGACCAGATTCTCAAAACTGTCCAAGGCGTGTGGCTGGACATCGGCAATTCGATTGAATGAAACGTCAAGGACTTGGATGTGTTTGGTTTGTTCTGGCACGATGTAATTCTAGACATCATTTTTCAACACCTTTGACATCATTCTTTATAGAAATCAAAGTTTAAAAAATTAAACTTTTCGCAAAAGTCCAATCTCATTGTGGGAAAGGTTGACTTCATTGGCAATGAAACTTGACTTTGATCTGGTCAACATGAGGTACGCAGTGTCTAGAGGCCGGTCATTCTTGAGTTTCGCGTGCGAACAGTCAATGCGATTGGACTTTGTGCCCGAATAGCACTTGCATAATCCATCTAAAGCGCACATCGAAATCATTAAAAAATCAGAGCAAAACCAATATGGCACTTACTGTCCGAGCAAATCAAATCCGGTAAGTTGCCGTCGTCCTCCAGAATATTGTTGACGCCAAAGATTTCTTCTTCGGACAGCCCAAAAGATAAGTCACCGTCCTCGCTGTCATCATCATCTGTTTTTCTTGAAACAGCAGGAGAAGGCAAGGCTGCCAATAGGGCAAACGCAAACATCAAATTATATTTTTTAAGCTTCATTACTGTAAACTTCTCTGAAACATTGTAATAAAATTGGATAGATCAGTATTACTGTAGGATTACTGCATTAAGCATAGGTATCCATATTCAAACAATTTTAATACATCATAATTCCGTATTAGGACCGTCAGCCTAAAACTCCCATACAATATACTTAACTAATTTACGTTACGTATTTGTTGCACAATGAGCTACGGTAACGGCCAAACTTCATCAGTCTCTCGTCAAATGCTTACAACTGATTCCTAACTGATGCTGTGAATTGACCTCGATTAGTAAACAGCTATATAAGTAACTAAATTCAATTCTAGTTAGACGCCGGCATTATTACAGTATGCTATACAGGTTCAAAACGGCAAGTTTATCACAGTACAAATGAGCACAGTACAAAAAGAGGCAATTTATAACTGCTGTCAATTATCAACAGAGAATGTATTTCTTATAATTTTTATTATCGAGAATTTTATAGAGTGCAAAGGGTTGCTTGGTAGTCTAGTGGCTACAAAGCTCGCCATTCCACCGTTTTCCAATATGTTCCATTCTCACTAATTTATTAACGATTCATTCTTTTATATACATTGGGGCAAGCGCTATTAAACCCATCTATTCAATTGACAATTTGTCCTGTGTCGGAGGAGGACAGCTATTATAATATGGGGTTGCAATTTCCCTTCCCCACTTGGAATGGGACTTGATAAGCAGCATTTGTTATTATTTAAAAATTTCTATACAACTAATAAAGGAAAGATATTCACACCAATAATATATTGGAGTAGTCCTTCCTGTAAAACCGAGTCCAAGCAATGCCCATCTTAAACTAACTACAGCAAAAACATTAATTTCCATCACTTGTTCTAAGCTAAATGCTCAAAAAACAATTAACAATTAAAAAGCGACTCTTACTAACTTACAATGCCTTCTAATTCATTTCCTTTATTATGAAACACATGAAAACCCAGCAATCATAGCATATAGTACCAAAATTGATACCCAATATTGTTTACCGAATTTCCACACCGAAATTTTCGTTTTATCAGTCACGTAAAAAATTTTTTTTCTTGTCGGCTCAAAATAATAATAATAATGGAAGTTAAAAGGAAACCGTCGGTTTCTTTTTCTCTCTTCCTGCGATGACAAAGCCTCATATCGTTATGATAAAAAAAAACCGATAAAACAAAAGGAAAAGGAGAGGAGATAGAAGCTACAAAAAAGAGAGTACAAACAAAAAGGTTTTCCGTATTCAAACATTTAGTATTGACAGCTCTCATTTGGCAATAATTTTGGAGGGGTGCGCCCCATTTTTTTGAACAACTTATTCTATTTTGTTTTTTGGAAGTCTTTCGCTGCATTGAATACGTATTGAACTCTTTTACACATATAATTTTTAAAAGGGTCATATTTATTTTATATTGTTAAATATAAAAATTGTCAAATGTAAATACAGTACACGAAAAACACGATTTTGAATTTACAGTCACAGATAACCTCCGTATAAGGTGTTATTGTTCTATAATTTACTCTCATGTCTGTGGTGAAAGAACTACTAAGCTTTAGTAATTTTTTGAGCGATATTGGCAAACCTCGATAGACACCACAACTTTATTACGGTTAAAATTACCAAATAGTACAATAAATAGATTGTAATCAGAGAGTAAATTATCGAACAATAACAATGGCATTAAACACGCATCAGCAAAAACAATCCCAAAAAATTTAAGTTGACGAGGCGTTGTCGAGGTGGAGTTAGGACTGGCCGTAATTTTTCATCATCGCCGGCCAATTGTTGGCTTTAACTGTCATATTTAAAGTATAAACCAATAAAAAAACTGTAAATTCAATATTTAGTTTTATCATCTTTCGGATCAGGGACAACCCATATTTCAACCAAAGAGTAAGTTGTGAAAAAAACTAACCCAGGTTAAATGGATGAACAATGTTTAAATTATGCATACCTGTGCTAGCGGTAAAAGCTGTGAAGAGGGAGAAGAAGAAACAGAAAATACGTGCAATTTACCTTATTTTCCTAACTCAATAAATTCAACATATCATTTCAATTCAATTTTAAATAAAATATTATATTTGATTAATTTGAAGCAATCGCTTCTTGCAAACGAGCAATTGGGTAAGCTGAATTTTTTTTATTACTTTTCTTTCTTTTTTGATTGTTTACAGATTTAAAATAATAATGAGCTTTTTTTTTTTAAATACATCTGAAAAAATGGCCATTTAGCACGGCCTCCACTTAAAGTCAATGCTTTCCACAACGCTAGTAGTGGTATTGAAGTCTGATTTTAGCAAAAATATTTTCATTCCACCCGTCGTAAATTTGATCAACGAATATCTGAAAACACTTTGCAATTATTAATGAAACGACGTAAATTTGCCAAATCTTATTAGCTTTGTCCTGCAGAGATATGGAACCTTTAACTCATTTGTTTTTTACTGTATTCGATAATTAAAAAATTACGTAGTGTTAATCAGCTGAATATAGTTACAGTAAACAGCTGTTTAACATTAGCTGGCAACTAACTCGGTGCAGTCAATTTGCCGCTTCAAAGTAGAAATAAATATTTAATATAGCTATTAAAACATTAAACGGTTTTACGGGGTCATTTTATCACTTCAAACTTCATAATTCTGCCAATAAAAATCTGAAAGTGTCAAATAAATTAATACCGGTTATTGGGCACAGATCCAACGTAAATATGCGGAATTGTAATGCCGCTAATACATTTGATGTTGATTGAATGCTGGTCATGGTAATGCGCAAAGAGAACAACGATTTTTCGAACGACTCCATAATTTTCAGGTTTGTTTAGCCTAAACCATAAAAATGTATAGGAATTGTGTTCTATTAAAGTGATGTCGACCTCATTATCCACAGCTATTATAATATGGGGTTGCAATTTCCCTTCCCCACTTGAAATGGGACTTTATAAGCAACATTTGAGAGGTCCATAAACAAGTCCTTGTTATTCATAAATAATTTGATGAGGTAGGGCTTCAGCAACCCCAAACATTTTGGATCTATTTTATTATTATGATAGCAATTTTTGTGGGAAAATTTTTAAAATACCCGCTGGAGTTTGAGAAAAAATGCTGGTCTTTGGGCAAAACCCTAAATCCCTCAGCAGAAAACGGCGAATTCGACGTTCATCCCCTTTCTGAAAAATCAGTGAAAATGGTGCATTCCTCCTCTCCTTTCCTTAAGAAAAAATGAAAAATGACGTCATGAAAATGTTTACATGAACAAAAAATTTGGTTGAAACATTGGTTAATATGTATAGTCGTTTGATACAAAAGAACAATAAATTTATCAAAAAATAATCAGTTGATTATAAAGCAACAGACAAAAATTGTAAAAGCAACATGTTTTAAGAATGCTTTTGCAATGAGTTTGACTGTTTTAATATTCGCTATTATTTTGCAACGGTTTGTTTATATTTATTTGGCAAAGTGTTAAAAGTGTTTCTTAAAAAATATCTTTTCCTGACCTACTCCTTCTTCAGTTTTGCCTTACATCTTTTTATTAATAAGCACATAAACTAAAGTATTACCACTGTTCCAATAAAATTTTTAAACGTTTCCCAACATTTGAACTGTGGTGGTGAAGGTTTATTAAAATTGGCCATGAACTGTTGACCAAATTTGAATTCAATTCATTCGTCAGCCAACTAAATGAACTTCGAATATTCCAGGTGGCGCTCATTGTCTCAATCCAATTGGAGTAGTCTGGCCGATTGTGCAATTGAATGCTGTGAACGCAAGTGGACTCTGCAGACATTTTTAATTCAAATTCATTTCATTTTAACTTCAAATAAAAAAAACCAACGAGATCGTGAGCAAAAATTGACAGAGTAGGCCAAACTCCCTTCGTGAACGCTTTTCCATAAAACATTTGACTGAGTGTAATCCAAATGTAAATTCATTTTCGGCGCATACTCATTGGTAAACCTGAATATCGCAATTTAATATAAAACCATAGTGGCTGGCAATGCCAGTTACAGTATACTATAAAAAATAATGTGCTGGCAGACACGTGGACAAAAAAACACCAAACAAAATAATTAAGAACCAAAAGGAGCAGACAAAAAAATAGGACAAAACGACGCAAATTTCTGAAATATAAATCAGTGAATCGGAATAATTTTTTCCTAATTTCAAAACAGAATACAGTAAATTTAGTCTTGTTTACTGTATTCGAGTTAAATAATTATAAAAAAATTTTATTCCGCTATACTGATTTCCATTTTACTTAACTTGACTCTTTTTGTTTGCATCTTTCTGTCTAGCGTTTTTTATCTGCGACATTCTGCCTGGCGTTTTTTTGTCTGTGCGTTTTTTAGCTGAATACGTTTGTCCCGCATCTTTTTGTCCGCTATTTGTCTGACAACCCAAAAAAAATAAAAATTAAATGTCAAGTGGTTTGCCACAGCTTAAAATATGAAAACAACTATCGCCTTACACACTGAATAATAATTTACCAAGAAAGCATATTGTTGGCGCATCGATTATTGAGGCAATCGTCCACATTCTCTTCGTAGTCATGATTGCCGAGTAAAACATAGATAGGAATTGGAAGTGGTAACCAATCGTTCTAAATGTAAAATAAAGCAAATACGAGTAAAGTCTTAAGCTATTACAGTATGTTTTAGGCCAACCCATAAAAGAGAACAGAGACAGTTTAATAAGACCAAACCTGAAACAGTTCCAGCTGATGGGTTTGACCAAAATTTGTTAAATCTCCGTTGATAATTAAAGCGACAATTGAAATGTTTTGGGCGGCAAATTTCCGATTTAAATCGAAAATACTTCTGCGTTGGATTTCATTGGCAAACGACGACTCAATTTCAATGCACTTGGCTAGGGTATTGCCGTTTAAAATCGCATTTTTAAACCGGTCTAAAAAATTGTTGAGTTGCAAGGTGGGTCTTCTAATTGATATAATTTAGTTTAACTTTTACTAATTAATTATATGACAAAGAAAAATAATTTTGTAAATTTTTAGTGAAATCAAAAATCTGACAAAAACAAAAACATTTAATATAATTAGTTTTAAAAATTTCAAATTTTGTTTAATTAAAGGACGACTGCGCGTCAATTACGGTTTTGGCTCAATTATATATTTAGTATAAATAATGCAAAATGTATTTAAAAATCATTAGTAGAAAGCACTCAAATTCAGAAAGTATTTTACATAACTTTATAAGATACTACAAAAGACATACAGGAAATGTAACTAGTAGGCTGTTTACAATTTATATAAAGAAGCTTTACTGTATTAAATTTTAAAAATTTTGATGAAAAATTTAATAAATTTCATTTTTTTGTCTAAGTAACAGACGATTGTTTTTTAGTGTCGATATTGGTTTATCAATATAATGCAAAAAGTATCAAAAATCATCAAAAATTCGTTGTTTAAGTATAGTTAAAAACGATTTACCTACGCTATTGTTTAACTGTTGTTGATTATTGTAGTTGAGCATACATTTGGCACTCTGTCGTTTGCATTCAACGTTTTGCGGCGTGCATTCAAAGTGGAATTGGGGATCGCCATTAAATAACATGTAAAGTGTGTCGTTCACATTTTCTTCAGCTGCAAACAATTTAGGTGCGTTTTTCGTCGTTTGTCCTGAAATTAGTGTTTTATAGCACAATGGCGGCCAACAATAACAGAAAGAATGAATGCATTATAAAATTCAACACCGATTCATGCTTCTGTTTATCTTTTCTATGCAAAAAAAATAAATTAGCTAACTCAAGCCTAATCCAAGAATCCGTGAAATCACTTCAAATGTTGTAAATATAGGCGTTTTCAAAATATCGCAAAATTATAAGCCTTTGTTTTTTGGCCTTATTAGTCAATAATTTTTTTTAATGCACTGCGATGAAATGCACCGAGTTAAAATTCTTTAAAAAGAGTAGGCGCTAATTCGTTTTTAAAGGTTATTTTTTTCTTTGTCCAACGTCAGACAGAAAGAAAATAGTATTGAAAGTTGAAAGGGTTACGGAGTCATTACCCACCTTGGATTATGAGCTATTACCAACTGACCGAATGATTGAATAAAAGACATTAATAAAAAACTTGGGTAGTTAATAACGCTTTGCTGAAAAAAATATGCCGGACAAATACATTTTATTGTACTAATTTTTATTTTTCGAATTTGCTTTTTTTTTGTCCGGCATTCTTTTGTCCTAAAGCCATGAATAACGTACATCAAAATCAATCAATTATGCAAGAATCATGTTTCAAAATAGACCAATCATTAATAATTCATACAGACTCCTACTATATTCAACCTAAGACATAGTTTATGTTGCTTAAGTGATTAATAGCAGTGCCCACTCCAGCCCGTTTTAACTACCTACAAACCAAACACTCCTTATTATTACGAAAAAAAACACTAACCAATCTTGTTCCAGTTGGTATGGCTCAATCCGTCCGTCCTTGTTGATTCAATTATCACACAAACAAGAATAAAATGAAGAAATAACATGCTCTCTAAAAGTTATAGCTAATCAACAAGTAAAGAAATTTGCAATTCTCCCAATATTCTTTCACACCAAATATTTTTTTGTTCAATTTTGAATTGTTTTAGACGAAATAATTTTCGTTATAAAAAAAACGAAATTAACAATTTTTCTTTCATTTAATTCAAAAATTTATTTTTGTTTCTACGTATGACATCAGTTCTTTTTTCTAAAAAAAAATAATAATAATGTATAGGGAGTGTATTTCATGATGAACAAAAAGGAAAGGAGGGGGAAAAGAAAAAATTAAAATGTTTTCCATATTTTGAAGTAAACAAAAATGGTAATGAGCTGTGGTTTTTTCGAACTGTTGTTTGCTTGTTTTGGCAACAACTCGGGACTCAACGGATGATCGGTGAAGTAAAAAAGTAATGAGTAAAAAGTAATGAAAAAGACTTCCGTTAGGAGGTTAGGAGAGAGGGCTTCTATTGGAATAGAGAAACTTCCGGAACAATGGCTGGAAGAAATTGATAATGAAGGAGAATTAATCGACTATTTATTTTCTATATTTTTGAAAAAAAAAAAGTTATTGTTACTCAAAAAACCGTACGAACTTAATTACCAACACAATATTTTTAAATCAGCAGAAAAAAAGGAACTTTTATTTGGAAAAAATTTCTAATAGATTGGACTTTTGCTAGAAAAAATACGGTATTTATTGTGTGTATATTACATGAAAAAACATTACATTTTTAATTTTTGTGCAATTCGCAAATTTTAGTTAATATTGTAGGTTAGAACAGTTTCTAATCCTGTTGACAAAGTTGACAAATTTAAAGCCCAACCTTCACTTGTCTTACGAAAATCATTCTCTGGCTAAACGAATTTGTTTATCATAAAAAAGAATCTGCAATTTAAGCTACAATACACGAACATTTTGTATTTAAAATTTTTTTTGTTTTGATACAGAACGCCAAACAATTGTATTTTAACAACAGTTCCAATTTTAATAAATAGCAAATTTCCAAATAAGCCATAAGAAAAACAATTTTAACAAAGAAAAACAAAAATATTAAGAAAACTTATTCTTCGGTCTTGGCAACATTCTTCTTCTTCAATGGTCGCGGCGGCCTCTTCCATATGTTTTCACGCTTCACTGACTCCGACCTACCACCAGCGCCACTAACTTTTATTGCACCGTCAATCGTCTTTGTATTTTCCAAATCACTCTTCTGCATTTGAGCACTATTGGCTTTGATGTTTGGCCGCAAACGCTTTCTGAATGTCGGAACGACGTCTTCACAGAATTGTTGTCTACAGAAAAAACGTACTTAGGGTATAAAAAATTACTCCTTTTTGCCCAAATTTTTGGCGGCTAAAACGCTTCGTGTGGCAAATGCTTATAGACAAGAAATATGCTATATAGTCATTTTAAGACAACTTAACGCACCGACAACAAAATCTCTTTAAACTTAGCGCCAAAAAAAGTCGATCGAAAAACCCTGATTCAAAATAATAACACTGAAAAAATTTGAAAATCTTCCTCAGCTTTCCGTCATTTTCTTACATTTAAATATACAAAAATCCACAATAAATCAAGAATTTAAAACCTATTGCACTTGGTGTTCTCCGGGAAGGAATCTTGGGAAATCATCACAAATATCTGAGGTATGTATTTGTCGACAATCAAACGATCCAGGAGTTGGTCAAACGTCGAGTCGGGGGCCCAAACGTCTGTGGATTTTGAACATCGCAAAACATTCCATTGAAATAGATTTGGTAACAACTATTAAAAGAAAAAAATCTTCTTTATGTAGAAAAGGTATATAAACTCTAAAGTTTAACTGATAAATTACAAATGTGTATTTCGCTAAAATTAAAATTTTCAGCGCTTGCCTGCGCTGTCAATCGAGTGTAAAAAGTTTGCGAAACTGGTTTGTAGTTTCGCTATTTCCATGTTCAAAATCTTTGCATTAGTTTTTGTTGAAAATGTAATCTTATTACAATTTTAAGCGTTTTTTTCGCAATGAAACCATGTAACTTAAAATTGAACTTTTATTAACTTAGCTCTTAAAAATTTTAAATAAACTATAACCCAAGTAAAGGTAAAAACCGAAATGAACTTTTTTCATAAACAGCAAATTTTTCTACAATACTAAAAAACCACAAAATAATACCTCTTTTAATCGTTGTTTAATAATTTCAACGCAAGCAATGCATTTGGCACATGAATCTCCGTCGGCATGCAAAATTATTCTTCGCACATTTTTGTTCTATAAACAAAACTTGAAAAACTACATGAAAAAAATGTTTTAATACAATAATTTTACCTTAAATTCCTTCTCAATTCTCGCAATTATGCCGCCTAATTTAGTATTTTTATGAAACGCAAATCGCAAGACATCAACACACAGCTCATCGGGAAAAGGAACTTTACTTTCTTTTTGCTCGACACTGTCAACGATAATATAATTTTCCATAGAGCACGCTAGAAAACAGAAAACAATATATAAAATGATAAAACGGAAATATAAACAACACTTTAATCCAAAAAAGCTTTGGCATAACTCATTTATTTCTTCACCTTATTTAAATAGCTTTACGCTAGGATTTTAAAACAACAGGACGAGACATCAAATTGATCAATCAGTATGGAACGTTTCATACTGATTGGAGCGTATGCTTAAAATTCAACTTCTCATAAGATCTAAAAATAAATTCGGAAAATTTTTTGGAAAAAAAAAACAATTGTTGTTTAAATATTGTTTGAATTACTAATGTTTGGCGCTGTGTTTTGGAAATAATTCAAATTTCAATTAGAGTGCATTTTTTTAAGATTACGATATCTTCGCTTACATTTTCCCTTTTTTTTTGTTTGAATTTTTTTTTACTTTAATTTTTTTGACTACCAAAATTTAAAAGTGTTGCGAGTTTTCGAGTTTCGAGTTCATTTGCGAGTTTTCTCCATCCGCGACTACTTGACATGTTTGTTAAACTTAAAGTCACACAAGGATTTTTTTAGGTTTTCAATTTTGAATGTTTTTTTGAATCAAAACGTACTCTGCTTTAAAGTTTATCATTTCATTTTTTTTAATTTCCAATTATTATCGATTAGGTTTGTAATATGTTTTGGCGCAAAGAATCCATACGGAAGATCGATCATCAAGTATTTTGTTTGTTGTGTCAATGTGGGTTCTCTAACCATTATCATATGAGTACAATTAAATGGATATTTTAAGAATTATAAACACATTTTCAATGTAGTTTTTTAAATACATGATATTATCTAACAAGTCTCTGCCTATGTGGACTTTGACTTACCCGAAGATCACACCAAATGTTTTGGGCGCTGAAATTTTTTATTTTGAGCTTTTTTCAAGAAAAAAACTCTTTCCTTCTAATCTGTTTACAATACGGAAATAAAAGAACAATAAAAAACTAATAAAAATCACGCATTTTTCGCCGGAATTTCGGTCAGTCGTAACGTTCTATCTGATGACATCATCCTATGTATAACAGCCAAAATTTTTGCAAACGCAATTTATTTTTACTTAAACTCTACCCGTACAAATAAATACGCAATCATAAAACAATAATAAAGCTTCATATAATTTACAAACAAGTATTAATCACAACACATTGATATTTGTGTTTTAAGCACACTTTTATCTGCCGAACCGCGGTCGTACAAAAGAGTCGATTTGATAAAGAATTTCCTCCAAATTCTTCTTGTTGATTTTATTTTTTCTATAAATTAAAATTAAAGTCTGATTTTTATTTTGAAATCAGTATCTATTACAGTTTACGTTCTGTTGATATTAATTCACATATGTGCAACAGTGTAAAAAAACATAACTTAAGTCTAAGCCTGAGACTAAAACTAAGTCTAACACTAACACTAAGCCTAGGCCTTAAACTAAACCTAAGCCAAAGCTTAAGGCTAAGTTTAGGTTTATATCTAATCTTAAGTATTAGTATGAAGCAAGACAAAGCTTAAATTTAAATTAAAGCATAAGTGTAAACGTAAGTCTAAGACAAATCATGATTCCAACTCTAAGCTTAAACTTAAGCGTAAGTTTAAGCTAAAGCCTAAGTGTGAGCTTGTAACTATTAAGCCTAAGCCTGCGCCTAACGCTAAATATAAATTTTAATAAATTTTGATTTTTGATCCTAAGCATAAGTGCGTACCTTATCTGGGGTTAAAGCCTATTCTACTGATACTAGTTTAAGGAATAAATTGCATTAATTTAATCTTTGCTTTCAAACTAAGGTTATATATCAATGCAAATGTAATTTTAGAGTTAGTTAACAAATAATGAATAAAATGTTTTCACTTTATATGCTGCTTGTGGTAGCCGTGGCGCCAGTCTTTCAAAATGCGCTTGTGTTGCCTTTCTAACCGACTGCCTTTTCTTAGTTTATATCTGAAAACAAATACACTCTGCCAAAAAATTACACGTCCACCACTTGGTTTTTCGCCTATCTTTTTTCGTTTATGAATTAGGTTTTTTGTGCTAAATATGCATTTATTTAAATAAACATAGTCGAAAAAAGCACATATTGAATCTTCGGTGCAGAAATAAAACGGATTAAACGATTTCTGTGTCAAAACACGTGCCAAATAATTAAACGTCGACTTCGTTTTTCTTCTATTTTTTTTCGTTTATGAATTAGGTTTTTTGTTGTGCTAAAAATGCATTTATTTAAATAAAAATAGTCGAAAAAAGCACATATTGAATCTTCGGTGCAGAAATAATTTTTGGTTTTTTTTAACGATTTTCGGGTCAAAACATGTGCCAAATAATTATACGTCCACTTGTTTTTTTCAATGTTTAATGCAATTTTGTGTTATATGTAATTAATGTTTTATTTTTTTTATAGCTTTTAACGTTTTTCAAAGTGTAATGCCACGCGGAAATTTGTTGACGGAAGTGAAAAAGCAGAAATTTTGGCCCATCATGAATACGGAAGGTCAAATCGGTGGATTGCGCAAAAACTGATCCGTTCACATGATGTAGTCAATCGTTTTTTTCCGGAGTCCGGAAACCTCTTTGTCGTACGTTTTGCAATTGCCGATTATTTGAGTAAACACGGCGCGCCAATATTGCCCAAGATTTTCGATGACGTTTAAATCTGGAGTACAAGCTGGCCAGTCGACAAAAGGCAACAGCGTTTATTGAATTTACTGTCTTGTAAAACAAAAAACGTGAACTGGCGCATTGTTTTGCTGGAAGACAAACGGGACGTCATTGTGCTCTTTCGAAAAATGCATTAAACATTGAAAAAACCAAGTGGACGTATAATTATTTGGCAGAGTGTATTTTATTGAAGGATGTCACTCCAAAAATTGATTTTTTTATCAAATTAATGCTCGGATATAAAGTGTTTATTTTCAGCTAACGCTAAAGTGAACATCGGCCGAGAAAGAACAAATGGAAAATTTCTATTCACTATAAATTTTTCTTGCCCTTCCCAATACTTTGGCTAAAAGGTTTGAATTTCGCTGTTAATAGTGGTGCAAATGGAAGATTTAAGGATATTATTGGACTACAAAATGTCAATGTCTGTATGAAATTCGCCAACTGCAAAATGGAAATAAACAACAACAAAAATAACTTGCGGAAAAAAAATCTGTCAAAAATCTAATTTACTAATTTTAAAAACAGAGAAATTTATGTTTACCGATATCTGGCTGCGCTACAACAAACATCGATGTCCATTGTAATTAGCAGGAGGAAGACGAGGACAATGAATAATTTATGCTTCATTAATATCTTTTGAACGGAGACCACCGAAGGAATAATTGAAGTTGGTAAATGGAATTTAATCAATCAAAATAGGAGTGATTAGAATTGACACTTTTACTAATCGTTTTCTTTGCGGAAATCCTTAAAACAATTTTTTGGCATCAGACAGTGTATGAGATGATACAGTAATTAAAAAAATTAAAAATTTAGAATTACAAGCGCTATGCGGACAAAAAGACTCTAAAAAAACGGAGGCAAACATATCGAAAGGACTTCAAGTTTTTATACATTACAATTTTATAAAACATGTTTAAGCATTAATACGGCAAGCAATACAAAATTTTCCATAAAAATGGCCTGAAGAGCAAACGAGTCATTTACCAAAAACAATGATGAGCCACCTCCACAAGGCGGGGTTCATTCTTTTTATTCACCTAAATACAGATTGCCAGTCATCTAAAAGTTATACCAGAACACTGCTTACAAGCCATACTATAACAAAAGCTCTATAGTATAAGCCGTTTCATTGTTAGAGCAACAAAGTTTTATCACAAACCGTCTTCTTTTTCTGCTTTTCAACAATAAAAACAGAAGTTTTGCAATTATTACAAAAGAAATGAGAAAATTACATTCAGAACAACAACAACAACAACAACAACAAAAAAATTTGTCGGAGGCAAAATTTAATCGCGCAATAAATACGCGCAATTTTCATAAAATTAATAAAACAATTTTCTCAATTTTTTCATTCATTCAAATACAATAGCTGTGTGGTGTTGGCTGCAACGAGCCAGCCAAACGAACAAATGTAAATGAAATTGAATTTTAACACTCTATAAATAAGTGCTACGTCTTCTTTTGTGTTGTTTTAGCCTATAAACACGTTGTGTTGTTTGGAACAGTTTATTTAACTTTCAAATTAAAAAGTCCATTTAATGCAATTATTCTGCTTGAAGCATTGCGTGCTGGCCACGCAGGTGGAAAAAACAAATTTTACAGCACAATCAAGAACTCAACCAATTTTTGAAGGCTACCAATCATACAAGGCGAATTGCATACTAAAGATTGGCTGTATTAGCACCAACATAAAAGCTTTAATATGGGTCCGAAAAAAAGTTTCGAAAAAAAGTTAGCACTAGAAGGATTAATTAAAAATTAGTATAATGGAATAATTATTGTCATAATTTTATATTTTAATACGGTGTACTCATGTACTGTATTCATGTCCAAAAATAATGTAAAAATTTTTTCCATCATACTAATTTATATTCTTGCATTTACTTGTCCACAATATTTTCCAAACCCAAAAAACGCAAGTCACTCATAGATTTCGTTTATTTACTTGAGTCAGACTTTGAGTCAGTCTGTAAAAATCAACATTAATACACAACTTGAAATAACGTTCCTTGAAAACTTTTTTGTAAGAGGAGAGTTCCGCAATTTTTTGGATAAATTCTAACTAGCAAGAAGTCATAGTATAACAACAATTACAATAAAGATTATAAACTCTAAATAGCAAGCGGGTAGGCAATGTGATTTTATTCAAAAAAAATAATTAGCCTAAATAAACCCCACAATCCCAAAGAAAATTTTGCCTCAGTGTTTCATGTTTTAATGCCAAACAGGCCTAATAACAAAGGCCAAACAATTGTACAATACACTCCCTTCCGCCTAACATACATAATAAATATGAATATTCAACAAAATTTTACACAAAAGCGTTTGCGAAGAGGTAGCTGGCTGCTTTGCTTTTTGAGCACTTAACTCTTAGTCCATCAACAATCAATGTCCTTCTTTCCCAATACCAAAAAAAAAGATTATTTTCTAATCAAACTACCTATGCTTAATATATTTAAATTTTAAAACAGAAAAAGGCGTGGCTTATAATTAACATGGCAGAAAAAAAATTTGCAAACGAATAATTAACTCACTTCTACTCCTCAAATATGCTAACCGATTGGAATGGAAGAAAAGTTATGATTTTCTCTTCGTTGTTTATTTTGCAAAACAACAACACACAAACAAAAAAAATATGCAGTTGAAAATGATGACGTTACCAAATATTCTCACCACCAAAATTGAAGCAAATTTGAAACGCATAAAATTAATTAATTCATTCATTTGTCTTGCCTTTTGGGGCTGTGTTGCTGGTTATGAATAATCTAATCAGTTCAATTATAAAAACATTTTATTGAAAATGTTTAACAAAATGGAGTAAATGTACAACTCAACAACAACAATAATAATAATAACAACAGGCCATTGTCATCTGGTTCTAGTCAAAAATGAGTTAATTTGCATGAAAACATTTTTTTGGTGTTCGCGCTTTTACTAATGGGGAAAAAATCATTTCCAAACAGTTTTTTTTTTGATTTATCAAGCAACCAGATAATTGTAAGCTAATATGGTGGCCTGATTAAATAATTTATGTGGGGGAAAAACCTGCAATTCTCAAGGTAAAAAAAAACATTGAATTTTAATGAAATAACAACCAAAGATTGAATTTTGTAAAAAGCAATTTTTGTTTTGCAAAATTTTGAAATAAATTTTAGTTTGATTTGTATTTTAATTAACCAAACTCGCGAGTTGAACCCAAATAAAAAAGACATTAGTCATGGCTGGAGATGAAAGAACTGGTTTTTGGCAGAAGCAAACAATGGAATGCATCATCCTATCGCGCAAGTTTTAATTGGTGGATTAATCAGAGAGTTACCATTTTGCGGTTACTGTATAGTTCTTATGTAAGAGTGGTGTCAGAATGACATCGTTTTTATTTTATCAGCGATTATTCTAAAAGATTAGCAAAATAAACCGTCTTCAGACTTCCTTAGGCTTAGGTAATGCGAAGCTTCTACGCCAGGCTAAGGGGTATCGTATATGAAACTTTCTTGAATTTAGCAACATTTGAGTCAGCAAAAAAAAGATAAAACAGTACATTATTGGTATTCAAAAGCTTCGGCTTGCAATACAAACTTGTACAATCAAGCCAAACACCCGTAAACCTTTAACACATCATAAATACCACACGCAAAAACCCGATCTTTATTTCACCAAAATTTGCAGTACCGTATTTCAAAACTACAGCCGCAGACAGTGGCTGAAAAAAAATTATTGAGAGCAAAACCATAGCCAGCCAAAACCCTCTAACCACACGTAACTATTGTGCAAAGGGGGCTTTAAAACCAAAAGCAAATACAAGTTGATAAATTTGATAATTATTGTTTAATAAGTTGATAATTTCCTTTATTGAAAAAAATCGCAGTGAAGTTGTAACATGTTTTATTAGGTCAACAACGCTTGCAAATGAGCAACTATTTAATAAGTTCCAAAAAGCAATAATCATCGATAAAGTTGCGTTGTTGTTTTATTTTTAAGGTGGTCAAAGGCGGTTGACTTATAAAATTGTATTGCATTCGGGGTTTAAACCTTCAGATTTGGCATTATTTCTCACATCCACTTAATTAGGGATAAACATTTTTTTTATAACAAATATGTATGTGTATTTGAAATTGTAAAATTTGTAAACGCCGAAAGTTATCGAATAATTTATAAATTTTGAGTTATAAATATGATTTAATTATAAAATTTAGAAATTATTGGGTCAATTTGTATGAACAGACATAATTATTGAAATGAAAGCACTTTAAGAATTGAACAACAAACAAAAGGTTGGCAATACTTTTGTAAGTAAAAAAATATTTAAATAAAATTCACCGTTACAGTACGCGGAATATAAATTTTGAAGAAAAAAAAGGAAAACATATTACTGCAAAAAAATTAAACATCACTCATGGCAGGCATTGAAGAATCAAAAAATTCGTTTTCCACGTAACCATTGGCGCGCTAAAAAAAATTACATTTAAACGTAGCGTTACAGTGTCAATTATAGTCTTTTTTAAATGTTTTGGCATAACGCTTATTCTTGGAGCATTAAGGGTTAAATTCATTGGTGAATAATGGCTCAGCAGCTACTGGCTAAATTATAATATTTGGAAAATTAAAGGCGTCTGTAATCAAACTCTTCAGCTAACAATTAATCTAAAAAAGAAAAATATTAAAAACCTTTTGTGAGTTTTATTGTCCCAGTATGCAATTTCGAATGTCAAAAAAACATAAATAAACTTAAATCACATAAATCAATTTATATTAACCAAACTTCAAAAATATAAGTAAACATAGCTCAAAGCGTATAATTTTAATTTTAAATTTTTAAAATTAAATTAAAAAAATATTCGGTAAAAACGTTACCTCATTTTTGTCGTTTCCACTAATAACTGTTGGACAAACTGGAATGTTTGGCTCTACAATAATGTCTTGTCGACTTTTTTTTCGGGCTGAAAGAAAACCTTTCTTCGCCAACTAAAAAGCAAAAAAATTGCAATATTCAATGAAATGAGTGAATAAAAAATTCAAATACAAATAGCATATTATGCATATACAGTAAAGAAGTAACAAACCTTGATGGTGAGAGATGGAGACAAATAGTTCACAAATGGCCGAGCCAACACGTCCCTTTTTTGGTTTATAACTTCATAGCCTAAAATCGTGTTGAAATGCGTAGTCAGGTGACGCCTTAACAATGTTTTGTGCGCAGAAATTTGCAAGACTTCTGCCAAAGATTCTGCTGTAAAAGTTGGCTCGTAAACCTAAAACAATAAAAAAAACAATAACTGTTAGTCCGTGAAATCTGATAAATAAGTTACAATTAAGGCTCCGCACACTCCGGAAAACATGAGGTTTGGAGTAAATTCTGAAAGGTCAATACTCTTTAACCATTCGACTACACAGCTATGCGACCAACTCTCGACGTCATTTGGCGGCGAAACTTGTTGTTTAATATTCTAAAACGTTAACATATAGTAGATTTAAAAGGTAAGCTTTAGGAAAATGTAAGGTACGGCGTTATTGCAATTTTTCGCGTTTAAAATATTTAGGGTTTCCTCCACTTTCAATGTTAAAAAATTCTCAAACACGCAAAATACAAAATAAGTTCGATAAGCACCAAACAACAGCAGAGAAATGCATATTACCTGATGTTTACATGCCAAAAAATAATTGAAAAACGAAATTGAAAATCATATTTGTCCCAAAACGAAGAAAAATAAAAAGCAAAAAAAGCAAAATTTTCAAATTTGTTTCTGATTCATAGAGTTTTGGGCTTACCGCGTAGAAATGTTTTTGTATTCTGTGAACACAAAAGTCAACAGATCGCAAATATTGTATAGCCCGAGCGAACGTTGCATGGTTCATTGCGGAGACAATTTGCATTTCCACCAGATCTTGCGCTGTTAGGCATAAAAGCATTTGGCCGTCAATATGATATTCCGCAAAAATATCACGGAATTGAGGCAAGCCAATGTCGTCCAGCCAAAGCATGATCTAAAATTACAAAATCCGTCAAAATCTTTTATAAGACAAGAAGTTAAAAACCTGATTAACGTCAACCCGATCCGCCGGCTCAACAAGGCTTCCCGTCGTATTGCGTTCAATGCAATTCAAAAGGCACTTTAATCGTTTCTTTTGGAGACTACTTTTGATTTGAAGTTCCTACAATAAAGAGTTTTGTTAAGAATATGTACATTAAGCTTATCAAAAGCCGACTTTTTCGTACTCCTGATGTGTCATATTGAGCAAATGTCGGCCGCTTCGCACGTAGTGTTCAACCTCCGGCACATATTGACCAAAGCTGATGTCGACAAACCATTGGCAAACCTGTTCAGTGTTCCAGTCCACAAATTGTTGAACTGTTGGCCGGACGTAAGACGCGCTGGACTTTGACAATTCTGTTGAGAATCGCATACGATTTGCGTGCCTTTAAAATCAATACGTAAATTATAATAAATTAATTATATCAACATTGACTACCTTGCCCCCTTCATTTTGCTCAATCTAAAATCTAATGGCACTTCTTGTTGCGAACTCCGAATTTCCTGTGAACTGCTACGCGCAAGTTTGCCAAACAAGGTGCGCAATTTGGAACGCGCTCTCCCGCGCTTCAACTTTTTGGCGTCCTTGTCCAAAAGCTCGGACGGCGTCTTTAGCGGTGTGAATAGATTGTTACGTTGGAATTTGTCTAGTTTAACGCCTGATAACTTGACATTGTCAGTATCTAAGAATTTGGAAAGATAGTCAGACTGTTTAAAAGAATATTTTAATTTACCGTTTGAGCTAATCATTAAATTGTTGTTTGACCTTATTGTGCCATTCAATACGGGAAATGAAGCATTAAGCGAGGTACTCGCTTTCATGTTAAAGTTGTTGCAGTCTTGGAAACATTTGTACTAAAATTGGGAAAAATCAGTACTGTAATTACAAAATTGCAAAAAAAAAGGTAATTGGACTGACTTGCTTATGATGATTGCGTGGCAAACTGCAACTCTCGCACTTGGTTGGACAAGGAAATGCCTCTAGTTGTTGTTCTTGATATTCAGTCCGTCTTAATTCGTCCAATTCCGCCGCCAATTGACGCGCCGCCGCCGGAGAGGCGGTACTTTTCCAATAACTGCTTTAAAATTGAAATGAAAACTGAGTGTGGATTACAGAAACACTTACTTCACTCCTAAATCAGGATTCTGTAACAATAAGTCGTTATTGTAGAAGAACTTTTGCGGCGCATTACCAGATAATTGGCTTCGAAAAGACGCCCTCGAATTGACCGGTGAAGAGAATTCAGGACGGAACGGCGCCTCTGACGAAGTGGTCAAATTGCAAACCGCCGGATTGATTGGGTTGTAATGCATCATGGTCGTAGACAACGCCGATGTATAGGAAGTGGAAGGCTGTATGCCAGAGTGTCGCAAGCAAAGCATGTCCTTCTGAACAGGATTGTTATGCTTATCACTGACATTTGGAGCGTGGTATTGCGTGAAACTCTTGCACAAGTTTAATGGGAATGAGGATGAGTGAGCAATTTTTTCTTTTTCGTCGTCGATTAGCAATTTTCGTAGTTGAGCGTTTATATCGAGCTTCGAAGAATCCGCGTAATCATGTTTTTGGGCAGACAACGTTTCTTGTGGTTGGTATAGTCCGGATGAACCTTGGCCCATTTTATTTGATAAGCTGCCAAAATTGTAATTTTGGAATTCGTGGGTTTTGCAGTGTTCGCCCAACGCGTTTCGCAAAGAAGAAATTTCCATGTTCTAAAAGAAATATTTTGTGAAAGCCAATCAAATAGAGATCATATACCTTTTGTTCATTGTCAGCAATTAGATTCTGCACAGTTAGACGGAGTTTTTCCATTTCATTGTCTAAATACGCGTAGTCATTATTCGTGATTATGCCACAAAAGTTTTAAATTCTAAACCTATGTTAGACACCTTTTTTCCAATTTTTTCATCGTAGGAAGGATTTCTGCTGTTGTTAGATTGATGTCTTTGAGATTGCTGAATTTGTTGTTGATTTTGTAAATCTGGAGCGTTCAACATGTTGGGAGGTTTTGAACTCAAATGGTCGTAGCTCAATTGCTCGAATTCTGCCTAAAAATTAATGTTCATCTTTTAAACGGTTGAATGAGTAAGCTAATTGCCCGAGGACTTTGGTATGAGTTGAACTGGCTAGTAGCTCAAATCGAGAATCAATGTTTAATTAATTAGAAACTTACATTTGTAAAATTTAAATAATATTCAGTGTTCTCTTTTTCTCCGGCGAAAGAACATTGGGATTTGAGCTCAGAAATTTTGTTTATAATTTCTGATGTTGACGCTTTGTTGTCACCAATAGACTCCTATAATACATGTAAATGAATCTAATCATAAAACAAAAATGCTTTCCAACGTGTTACTTATAATAAAACAAATTGATAGTATGATTTTATACATCATAGCCTTAAATAAAAAAAAAACATTTGGGTCTGCTTATAAGAAAGTTTTAAATAGGAATGACGCAAGGCTCAGGTAGAACTTTTAAATGCGGTTTTTGACCAACTTGAAACTCGGACGACTTTCTTTAATAAATAACTATACCAAACATCTAAAAGGCCTTTTAAATGTCATTGTAGGTTATTTGTTATACCTTAGTTGACCAACTAATTGGCTCTTCAAGGTTTCGGTCATTCTCCAAAATAGTATAGTTATATAAAACATTGATTTGGCAATTATTTTTGAATTAAATAAAGCAAGTGTTTCTTGAAAGTGTTTCGTAATTTATATTTTAAACCAGAATCTAAATTTTTTAAATTACGACCAGCCAGTAACACAATCTCGGGCTGTTACCCCAAATCTTAACGTTTAAAAATCTAGGCATCGTGGGGACGTTGAAAATTCTAAAGAGCTGCCTTTATTATTGGGGATGATAAATGGACAACATGATAGTTTGTTTTATCAAATGAAATAAAATTGTTAAACAATAATTGAATACGACACGAAATCGGAAAAGGTCACAAATTATTATTGTTTGGAATTGCTATAAAAAGGAAATAACGGCTGATTTATGGTCGTTGTAATTATTAACCTAGCACAAAACTTAAACTACTCATTCTTCCCCCACCCTTCCTGTAGCCCTTGATTTTTGTTCTACGTAAGACTAATTAAATATTTCAACATTTTGGAAAACATACTTTAAAAAATAATATAAAAAATGAAAAACAAAAAGTTTTTTCTTTTCTTCAAATATATTTTAAAAGAACAAATATTGAACAGCAAATATAAAGTTAACAGAATAATTATTTATTATAATAAACGCCTAAACAGCAATTATTGCTTTGGTTTAAAAAATGGAAAATTTTAAATTACGGCTGTCTCTCAGACTTAATTTTGTATTCGTTAATTTTATGATACCTAAATAGAAAACAGGGAGGGCTGCCAATACTCGACACTTCTCCTTTTTCTTGATTTAAAATTTGTTAATTTGATGGCATAATAGCGGCTTTCCATTCTAAAGAGCTGCCTCTGTTAGACAGCAAAAGAAATATTAAAAGATAATAAAGATTATTACACACTCCATTCCATAGATGAGATATCTGTTGAGATATTCGAAAAAATCGCTAAATATCTGAGGCTAAAAAGCCAATATATAAATTTCCCAATTCTTTAAACAATTTACCCGACTTTTAATATAGCAAAAAACGCACCTGTAACAAATTGGCGTCTTGCGTTTCGAGTTGTAGCACCTTGTCTTCGTCTTCTGGGTACTCCGGACATGATACTGTAGACATAGACGGACTCTGAAAAACAAAAAAAACATAATTTGAACATAAAAAGAAAAAACATAACAATGAAATTTGGCATAGAAAATTGGTTAGTTTAAAACATTTACAGAAAGCAGTTAACCACAGTAGACTGTTCATTTAATTGACCTGATTATTAAGCGTTAGAATACACCAAAAACTATGATTGCAGAGGTGTATTGTAAAAAAAAAAACACTGTTCGTTTAAATTACGGCAAACTTCATCAAATTTAAAAAGTCAAAAAATTGAATTAAACGTTTCCTGGCAGCAACCTCCAAAAAAAAATCAAATTCAAAAAAAAGCTCACCTAACATTGCCAATGAGCACATAACAGGATGCGTTAAATTTATGCCGGAATATTTAAACATCTATGTTCATGCTCTTCGAAAAAAATGTATTCAAATTCCAATACTATCCAACATCATTGCATTTGTACAAATCTCATTATTTTTAAAAAATGACTTACAAGATTGCCCTACAAAGATGAATAACGCATGACATTCACCAAAAACAGTTGTTGGATAAAAAACTATAAAAATTGGCGACATGTTTAAAATTTTTTTTTATTCTTTGTTTTATCCCTAATTTATTCTTTAAAAAAACAAAAAAATTCCATTATCCCAATTGCCACGCAAAAAAAGAGCCAAAAAATGGAAAATGAATGTCTTATTACTCTAAGCCCTATGCTCCTAATTTCTTTTCGCAAAGAAAAAATTATAGAAGAAGGGTTGAGGGGCTTGGAATGGAAGGCAAATCGAAAGTTGAAGGAGTACGGGAAACTATTTCTTCTCGTTTCTCGTACGCTAATTCTTTTTCTCTCCCACCCCTGTCGCCGCATTGGTTTTGTTTTTATACATCTATTAGCCGTTGATATATCCTTCCTGTTTATGAATGTGAACTCAATTTCGGTTCTCATCCAAGTCTTTTTCCTAATTTTATGCTATGATATTTTTTGGTTTGCGGAAAATGCTTTTTTTCTTCCAATTGTTTTTAATTATTTCCCATTTTTCGTGACTAACTATTCGTGTTGTTTTCTTTATGTTCCATGTACAATGCGTTTAAAGACATTATGCTATTATATTTATTTTTAGTATCGCTAGCTTGAGGTTTTCGAAAAGTTTAACTTTCTGATTTTTTCGTTACTAACGTATTTTGTACTTTAAACAAATTGATATTTTAATAATAAGATTTTTAAAATGAAAAAAATTGCTAATTGTATTTTCAGAATAATCATATTTAACAATGACATCATAGTCAGGTGAATTTTTCTAAACGTGGAAAAATATCAAGTACAATAGCTTTATGGGTGAACATAAAATGCCTTTTCTTTTAAAATACCTAAGTTGTAATTTATGTATAATCTTTTTTACAAAAAAAACAAATCAGGAATATGCAGTAAATTATCAACTCACAGCAATATCAATCTGCAATAGCCAATACTTCAACATAACTTCCTGTATTTCCTACTTTATTGTTGGCTGAACGCCAAAACTGCCAAAAAATCAAAATTTAAAAAAATGTTTCTAAAAACGGCAAACAGTAGTTTTGCCTGTAAATTCCAACAAACGACGAAAAACGGGATCGGCCGCACCCACCGATTTTTCATCTTAATAAAAATTATGTTGTATATTGGACTAGGTCTTAAAGGAGTAATCAATAACCTATATTAAAGTAAATTGTACAAAAATGTGTAATATAAATTAAAAATTAAGAAAATTAAAAAAAAAACGTTTTTATGACAAGGACCATTTATGTCTGGGATTTATATAGAAAATTGTTAATAAAAAAGAAAGAGAAAAGTCAAATACTATTTTTTGCACATTTATCAAGTATTTATGCTTGTAATCGATGATTCAAGTTTTGAAACAATTTTTCCCCCAAAATTTTATTCCAATCGCCAAAAACATATTTTTGCTCGTTAAACTTATAATTTGGCGGACACATATAAAAATATTATTGTGCTTGATGGAAATTGGAAAATAATTTTTTTGTGCCTGTCTGTTTTTGCAATTTCTCTAGTCGCATAAATTTAGCAATAGAAGACGATCAAAATTTATGGTAAACTTGTAAACAACCGTAAAACTTGAGATAATTTTAATTATACATATAATAAGAAGTTCTACCCATTTACAAGTTAAACACACTCACAAAACATATAGAAAATTGCACACATGTTAGACTACAGTAGCACGCCGATTTCAAAGTAATAATAAAAAAAATTTTCCAACATTTGTTTTTCTAAAAGTTCAACATGAATTGTAGCTCTGATTATCTCGAAATTATTAATGTGTAAGTTTTCGAAGCCAAAAATTACTAAAATGACATTTATTATTTGATAGTACTCTTCCATAATCTTGTTTTAGACTTGCAGATTTTTTTGGTAATTTTAAGAACAGGACCAAAACTGGTACTTGTATAGAGTTCTAAAAGGTTTCTATTAAAAAAGTAAATGTCATAATCGCATTTCTTGTGAATTTTTGATCTAAAATGATGTCGTATTTCGAAATTTTTGGAAATAGGACCAATACTTAATCCTATACAAGGTTCTAGAAAAGTCCTATCAAAAATCCGTTCAAACAAATTGTATTTTCGGTTCTCGAAAACACTCTGACTTTAAAATTTCAGCCTCGAAATATGATCCTTTGCGTCGCTGATAGTGTATCGACACTTTTTAGCTGAAGTGAAATTGGCTTGCAGTAGTTTCAAATGTATTACTTGAAAAAATTAGTAGTACCAATTATTTGCTTCAAAAAAGCTACAGTACTAAAAATAATTCGCTTCACAAAAAAATTACAATAACAGCAATTGTTTAAATTAAAAAATAACATGAACTGATCACTCTAAAAAACCACAGTAGTACGAATAATTCACTTCAAATAAAACACAGTAGTATCAATTTTTTACATCAAAACACAACATCAAGAGTCAACTAACATACCAAGCTGAGCATCGACGTCGAAGAGGTGGAAGCGTACCAGCTTTTTGGCGGCTCGTACCGTTGACAATCCCTATTCCCACCCAGACTCCCGCCCAGCCTCGTATGGTGTAAATACTGCGGCGCTTCCATTAATTCTACATCCTTCTTGGTTAGCCGACAATGAATGGGCAGGCTGACGATTTGGTTGATCAACGCACTGTTTTGCAGCGTCATTTTTGTTGTAATTGAAGGAAGAGAATTGACGTTCAACAGGAATATTTCCTTGGAACGAGAGACGGCTGGGACGATGGTCTCCGCCGACGTCTTCAAAATTGTCGGGGTCGAAGAATTGACGATGGCGTTCTTTACGTTGAACGCACAATTATTGTTCACCAAACTGATGTGCAAAACACTGTTGTTGTAGCCGTCCGACTTTGTAGCCAGCTCGTTGTTTACGTGTTTTTCAGCGTTTTTGCAATTCATGCTCAGCCGCTTACCTTCGCCAACCGTCTTGGCGTACTTCGAATCTGACAGACTGCGGCGTATACGAACGTTGGCATTGTAGACTTGATTCCTTGATGAGTTCTTTCCCACAGCACTATTGCAGCCTAATGGAAAAACGTTCGCCTCATTTGGGTCGTTCGAATTAGTTAAAATGTAAAACAAATTTTGCGGCGGTTTTTTCGGCGCCGATATGTCTCCAAGATCTGGAACTACATTGCCACATATGTCTGTGGCGCTCCCTTTTTGAGACGAGTTCACATTGATGTTGCTGTCCAAGGAGTCGGTGGTCGCGCCGCTCGACTTTTGGCGGTATGACGGCGGAGGCGGCAAGTAGGTGCAGCTGGAAAAGCTGCTGAATCCGGAGTCGCTATAATGCGTCAAGTAGGGAAGGGTTGGTCGCGATGAAAATGTCGTGACAAACGACGCACTCCTGCAGCAAATCATTAAGGTAATACAAAAATTGAAAGCCAATTATAAAACAGTTTGATAGTTTAACCAAAGAATTGGAGAAAAGGACAGGCATAGACGAGCATTAATCAGCCAATAGACATGAGCAAGCCGGATGACCAATTTAAAGTTTTTTTATTGCCGATTCAGTGAACTGTTTCATTAAATGATTTCTTATATTTACTTAAGCATTTAGCACAAAGGAAGCCTTTAACAAAACGAAAACAATTTGTGAAGCTCAACCCAAATTAAAAAATGTGACAAATGATCAATTAAAATGTGATGTTCCGCCAAAAATGACACAAATCAATTTTAAACTATTTTTTAAGCGCAAATTATTTGAATTCCATTAAACTAGCATTTACACCCGGAAAAATTTAATTTTTATTAATTTTCCTAATAATCAAAGAAAAACTATCACCAAAAATTATCCAAACATTTAAAATAGTGAAAAACGAATGTTTCTGCCAAGCTTTGAAAAAAAAGATGAGGCATCTAGAGAAGTCGGCATCGATAAACAGACAGTCATTTATAAATGAAAAACAATTTTATTTCAAGCCAAATCTCAAAGATTATGAAACAACCCCTAAATTTTTTTTATGAAACTTCAAAAGTATACAATTTTCAAAAATTATTGTCATTGAATAACAAAATTGTTTTTTTTATTTTTTTAAGATTTGAAGTCGTAGACTTGTCTGGCAAAAATTTCAGATTGGTAATTAAAAAAAAGTGCTTTTAAGTTCAAAAAAATTTTAATGTTCAAAAAAATTTAAATGTTTGGCGTTATGTCAAGTATCAACTTAATAAAAGAAATCAACTTAATCAGAGCATCGGCAAGATGATAGACACTGCCTTTCACACATCCGCTAAGTCAGTTGTCATTTGGCTGGGTCGGCTGGCTTTTCTCATTTTAATGAAAACGCTTTTCCAAACAAGAGTTGACAAAGCTAGAGACTTGCAAAAGAATAGCACACATCAATAAGAGTCTAGACAGACATTAAAAGGAATTTGAGGAATGTTTTTTTTAAGATTTAATGAATATTTTCATATCTAACAGAGGAGTAAAATAAAATAAATCTTTTTTTAGATCAAATTTAAAGACTTCAAATTGGATAACTTATGTATTATAATATAAAATTAGACTTTAGTTTTCAATAAAATTTAGCTCCTACAGACGGGTTTCGTCGGCTCCAGTTAAAATGTGTACGAACGAAAAAATGCGGGCAAACAAATGCCTTACAAAAAAATGCCGGACGAAAATATGCACAGACGAAAAAACGCAAACTTCGAAAATAAATATTAGTAGAATTAGTGGTAGGTCTCAGTAACCCTCTCGTTTTTTAAAACTTTTTCTTTGTCTAACGTCAGAATGAAAAAATAGCTCTAAAAATTGAGAAGTTAAATAAATCATTATCCTCCCCTAAGTTAACCAAAAATTTTTTAAATACAGTAAACAACACAAAATATACCGTATTATGTTTAAAAATTACAAAAAAAATTCCTTTATAATATATTTTATTTTTTAAGTTTCCGTTTATTTGTTTAAGCATCTTTTTGACAGCACATAATTTGTTCGCACAACAATTGTGTCTATAAAATTAAATCATAATAGTTTTAAATAAAAAAAGACATTTTATGAGGCTCCATTCCATAGGGCTCCATTAGAAAGCAAAACAGCAAACGCAGACAGAAGGAAGTGAAAGTTTTATTAGACAAGGCTTTTTGGCTTTTTGGGTTACTAAACAAAATAAAAGTATAACCACTTAAATTAAAGCTAATAAAATTCTGAACCAATTTGTTATTGCAAAAATGAATTCAGAGTTGCAGTCTTCCGCTTTGGCGCCGATTAGCAAAGGTTTAGGGATAGAACGAACGCATTTGCAATGTGTGATGGCAGTTTTAGATAAATAATTAACTTGATTGGAGAATATTATCTTATATTAATTTGCGTTCGGAGTGCTAGGCCTAAGTGCAAAAAAATAGCCTAATGCGATTCAAACTAAAAACTCAACACAGAAGGTTATGGCTACTTTTAATCAGGGTAATTGAATAAAGTCAATGTTAGCCGACTTGAAGAAAACCCTAAAGCAACCGCACAAAAATAATAAGCAAAAAGCCTTCCCCAAGACGAACTGTTATCCCAAACAGAAAAACGATAACAAAAAAAAACAACCTAGCCGTCTTGCCGGCGCCTTCCTTATAAGCCGTGCTCACACAACTCCCCGCACTACTGTTTCGTGAAATTCCACGTAGACTGCTGCTAATCGAGTGCGGCGAAGCCGCTTGCGCCACAATCGCGGCCAGGTCGACCGCCGACGTTGTTGAACGCGAGGAGCGCAGGCGGGCGTCGGCGCCTCGTCGTGAATTGCCGCTCTCAATACAACCATAACAACTGGAAGTGTCGACGACGTCGTTCGAACTATTGAATCGAAACGGCTGGCTTTCGCAGTAGTAGCCGGCAATCGACTGCGCGCTAACGCCACTGTGGTGGCGCCGCAAAAACAGCGGGTCAGATTTGCGACGAATTTTGACGTGGAATATTCAACGAAGGCCCAACTTGCATTCAATAATAGCCGAGCAATAGCTTAGTTTTCAAAATTAGGAACTAAAATTGATGTTTTTGACAAAACACGCAAACAAATGAACAAATATGATTGATATTGAAAAAGTCATAAAAATAATATAATCAATTATCCAATGAAATTAAAAATGGTAATAACAAACGAGGAATGAAAAGTTGGAAAATAATCAATTTAGAGGAAATAAAAAATATAAGCTTTTAAACTCTTAAGCTTAATGCAACTCATTTTACAAAAATTTTCGAATCAACCATGTAGCTTTAGCCTCTCTATAGATTAAGCTTTGCCTGTTTACTAGACCATGAGATTCTGTCTGAAATTAAAAATCAAAAGGAGTCGTTATAGACTCAAATAAAAGCTTTGGTGGTGCTGACTTATTAAAAAATGAATAAATTATTTTCGACAATCACCACAAAATTATTTAACCTCAAAAATTAATGAGATTGAAAAATAAACGACCTTACAGAGCGCAAACAATAAAGCGCCAGACAAAAAAACGCAAAAGCATAAAATAAAGAAGAGCTAGAACTTACTTCTACAATAATTTTGAAACAGAAATACGGTAAACAACATCAACTGAGCCCAATATTATTTTTTTGTTTGGGCACTTTTTGTCCTAGCCTTTTTAACCCCCTTCCAATAAAGGTGTTTTCCGACTTTTTCAAAGACAATTTTCAGAATTTTTAATTCCTAAGGAATGAAACGTAAAAGCCAAAGATTATCGACAGGAGAAAGCACGGTATTAACAACGCTCAAGGGAATTTGAAAAAATGGCAAATTAACAGCCAAAAGTCAGCCTCCGCAAAAAAAAGGACTGTCCAATAACAAAAACTAACGACACAAAAAGCAGGCTAGAACAAGTTTGACATCCCATTCCAAATACGGGATTGACAACGGCCACTTGGCATGTTGCAACCAAACCCTTATAACCAACATGATTTTAGCATTCAATGAAAGCTAACCCTTTTATCATTCAGCCCATCCGAGCCCACAGATTTAAGAATAGCGCTAAAGGAGACCACCAAAAATGCAAAAAAAATAAATCTCAAAATTTGGCTTAACACAAGAAATTCCAAAATCAACGAAAATCCGAAAATTAAATAATAAGAAAGCCAACTCAATTCCCACAACCGACCGAATTTTAGGTGATAATCACGGCGTCTTGCTTAGAAAAGCAACCAAAAAAAAAGTTTTAATATCCAAAAGACAAAGAATGTTAAGGTTTTAATATAAACATTTGATTAAGCCAAATGAAGTTTGCTAACCAACGGCAATCAAGTTGGTCATCTAATCAAGGCTAAACACAATTGATATTTTGCTTAAAGAAAATTTTTTTTTCTTATTTTTTCCAAATTCCTAAAAGAAAAGTCAAGAAAAGTGAGACAAAGACATAAACACATTTGGAAAAAAAAAATTTCCTGACTAAGCCATAACACTTTTGGCTAATGCACACGGGCTGTTCAAACCTGCCCGTCCTTTTGTCTCGGACACACATATAAAGCCGTCTCATTTTGCCATGAAAGCCAAACAATTGTTCTGATTAAAAAGAGTTTAGGCTAAGGATTTGCCGCACTATTCCGAATTCGTCTCTGCCGGTCTGACTCATAGCACTCAACTCAACTGATTTTTGACACTCTACTGCCTAATCACACCGTCATTACGGCTTGCCGCATTTTATTTTTCTTTAATTACTACATAAGTCAATGTATAAATTATAAAGATCGGTTCAAAAAACAATTTTCAACTTTTTTTGTAACATTTTTCTCCAAAAATTTTTTTTGAGATTTTAAATTCCTCAACTTTTTTTTATTAGTTAGTGGATCACAGCCTAGAAAACACCTAAGAAAAACAACACAAGCCGCTAAAATCGGCTAGAAAACGAGGAGAAGCAAAAGCCTTTTGTAGAAAAGCAATAAAAACAAGGAGATAAAAGCCAATAAAAATAAATTATCCAACAATTTTCTGCAAAAAAAAAACAAAAGCGGTTCATCCGAGTTGAATGAAGCAGTAAATAGAAATCACTCTTTAATTCTGATGTGGTTAATTTCATGAAGTTGGTGGAAGAAGGCTGTGGGACGAATTGGAAGACAAATCATTGATTTGATGCAAAAATTTTGGTAATAAAAACATATGTATTTTAACATACAAAATGTAATAAAAATTTCAGACCAAAAAATATTATTCAAAAATGTTTGTGCAAAAAAAAAATTCAAAAAAAAAAAAATTGAGAAACACATACAATGCAAATGGAAAGACCCATTGTCGGTCCATTCCATTGTTTTTTAAGTTTTTTGTGTTAGCACTGTTAAATTAAGTTAAGTTGGAGGGAATTTCATCTTGTTGACGTCAATTTTACAGCTGTCAATCATTTTATTGCCGTTGGAAATAAATTTGACAAAAACAAACGAAAGGAAAAATGATTTGGTGATCTTTCCAGGGAAAAATTTAGTGGCTATATTCAAATTTTTAGCTAATAAAATTCCAACAGTAAACAACTTCAAGTTTTTTTATTCTCCAAAAATTTCAAAAAGTCGGAGAAAAATATCCGATCCCTATCCCGAAAATCTCACAAATTTCTCACATTTAGCAAAAATTGATCAAAAAAAATCTTTTTGTTGAGGAACTTATTAAATTTTTTTCTGGTAGTTTTGTTTTGTGAGAATTTTGGAAACTTTTTCAAAGATATAGCTTTGTCAAAAAATCTTTTCCTTGGGTCTTTCATAAAATAATGGAGTGGAACAGTATTTTCACTGTACACTTTGCTTGAATTTCTTTACAATACCAAATTTCTGTTATAAAACACCAATCATGCACAGCCCTGTAATGGTCCTAAACTTTTGGCAATCTAATCGCATTACCCAGCCATATAGGTCCGCCAGCTAAAAAAATATTGCATTGCAAGAAAATTTGAATCCCCGCCAAAGTTGAATATTTGGAGCAAAATTTAAATTTTTTAGGGACGTTTTTCCACCGTTTTTTGCCATATACAAAACCATTTTATGACCAGATCTAAGTGGCTGCACAACATTTGTAAAAAAAAAATCAGTGATTCTGATACACCTTTCACACTAACTACAAGACCTTAACCGCAAAGATAGTTCTTCTAAAATAATAGTCATGCATAAAAATTTGATCATGGATTTTGTCCCAGAACGAATTGCATGTACCGTTATTTGCGTTTACTAAAACTTTCACAAATGAGCATGTAGAAATTGTAGGTTCTGAATTTTAGTTTGATTAGTCATCTGACATGTTTTCTTTTAAGGGGTAAATACTTTAGTTGTTGAAGACACTTTTGGCTTTGGTGACTCTATCTGCTACTATCAATCCTCATAAACCACAACACATTTAACTTTATAATCCATCACTCACTCAATTTTTAAACTGCGAACCAAAAGTGTAATACCACGTAATTTTAGTAGCAAAAACGACCCACCTTCTTTAAATTTTCAAAACCATGGTCGTTGTCGGTTGGTTGAGTGTTCTCCAAAAACGACTCAGTTGACGTTGTCGTCATTATTGAAGAGTTGGGTGAGTCTGTCAGCTCGTTGCCAGAAAATAAAACGTTAAAGCAATTGCTCAAATTTTCTCTCTTCCTCTCCCCCAACCTCTACGTCCGGCTTAAAAAAATCTTTTTTGACACGACAATTCGTTTCAATTGTGATGCTATTAATATTATCCAAGTCATGCGGATTCATACTAATTGGTGAATTCTGGTGTAAACATATCTCTTCGGTTTGATTGAACACATTTTTGGATTTATAATTTGTCATATGGTCAATTAATTCGTCGCTGCAATTATTATTACAATAATTTGATAAAGCAATTACAGCGTCACGTTGATAATTTGTTGACATGCTGTGCAGCCGTTTCTAAAAAAACATATGCAGAGTAATTAGAAATTTTAGAAAAAATATCAATCGCAATATTGCTTAATAGCTCAAAAGGAATAAAAAGTATGATGGTTAGGCTTAGGTTTATGGCTTAGCATTTCGTTAACCTTGCAGTCCTAGGTGATCTTTTCATCAAGCAAACTGCTATATGCTAAAGCTATAATAAAAAAAAAAAAAAACATTTTTATGCAAACAAATTTTCAGTTATTTCTCAATTCAACATTCCTTATTCAAATTTAATTTTAGCCTTCTACACTATTTATAAATCAACTAAAACCATAGGGTTGAAGACATTCGCCAGAAAACCCTCAATACAAACTTGTTCTCGGCTTCACATATGCTTCACCTTTTTTCTAATTGTACATTAAGCCGACTGATTACTGTAAATTCGATCCAATGTACAGTTTTAATAAAGAGTAAAAAAATTGAAAAAGTATCATAAAATATTTGTTTTGGTCTAAAAATCTATGGGATAAAATGATTTCCAAGAAACACGGTCAAAAATGCATTAAGCCAAAATGGTTCAAACACCCTATTTTTTGTTAGTTAAAAAACCAGATCTAAACATTAACTTTATCAAACACAGTAACTAAAGCTTAACTGCTTAATAAGCCTTTGAAAATGGGCTTAAACAACAAGTGAAAAAGGGTCATTCTTGTGGAAAATTTAATTATAACGTACAGTACATGCATAATTACAGACATTTCAGCTAATGGAAATAAGCCAAAATTAGAGTTGAGATACTTTGCTAATAAAAATTTCCTTCTGATTTGTAAGTCAAGACTTGAATTTTGTAAGCTAGAAAGGGGGTCATCAAGTTTACTTTTAAATTAAAGTATGTTCTAATCACAATGTTTTATGCCAACTGAACGCAAAAATCACAATGAAAAATAATAAAAACCGGAAAGAAAAATTAGTAAAAGATTATTTTTAGTTTGGCCTTTTTAAAAAAGAGGGAAAAAAACTTAAGCGGCTCTGTACATTTGAACACCCAGATACTTGGGTAAACACAAAAGACATGTTACAAACATATAAATAATGGTAAAAACACAGTAGAGGAATTTATTTACAAATACAGAAAATCTATAAAAAAAAGCCATTTCCTACCCGCACAATAACTACAGAAAGAAAAAAATGAATAAATTGTGCGGAAGGATTTTTTGGAAGCGCATACACATATACACAAACACCAGCAATGCGTGCTTTTTAGGCGAGACACAAAGCTGACACATAAAGGATTTTCTCTTGTTCACAAAATACATAAATATAAGAGAATATAAAAATACAAAACCACAATAATTAATTCAATTTGAAGAGAAATCAAAGTTTTGAAAAAAAATAGAAAAAAAGTTTACCTAAAACAAAACAAAATGGAGGAGATAAACAAAAATTGGATTAGAAAAACAAAGCGTTAAAAGTTGTGTGGTGTGTGACAACAAAGTGAACTGGTGAAAGCATATTGGAATGGCAAAAATAAAACAAAGGTGTTTGTTAAAAAGTGAGCACTTGCAAGTGTCAACACTTATTGTTTTATTGTAATTGTATTATAAAACCACCCGAGTTTCCTCTGCTAAAATTATTTTTAGGCGGATGTTAAAAGGTGAATATGCAAACACAGTGGTCTTGCTGTACATCTTACCGTGAAAAAATAATCATTTGTTTGCATATTAAGAAGCGACAAAAAGATTTAAATGTTTGTGCTACGATCAAATTGAACTTTTTTTTGCGTTTTGCGTCCGAATTATGGGCGCGTGAAATTTTGTTTTTTTAAAGCCCATTGAACGGAAATTTTTATTTGTATTTAAATAGACGCAAAATTTAAAAATTTTTGGACGCAAATGTTTAACGCAAGAATTTAGAAGCAAAATATTCATTGTATTACATTCAAAAAAAAACAATAAAAAATTTCAGAATAGTCAAGATCCCACTATTATCAAAAAAATGCCATAAACAAGAAGTCAAGACGGATGGCAACAATTGAATTAAAATCACATGAGGAAATCATAATTCTATAAATAAATATTTATTTGATTCAAGATCTCATGTCAAAAAAATTGTAATATCAACAGGTTTTAGGAAAGTTTTGAACAACATATAATTAGTTGTGACTTTTGTTGCATTGGTCCTTATAATTAAAGTTGTTTCAAAAAAAAAGTGATGCCTAACTGACAATCGACTGATGTTTGTGAAATTGCATATTTCCAGACTGAGTCTATTTTACTTTTAGACTAAAGAACGAAATTACAGAAATACTTGCGATTTAAAGGGCTACTTTAAAAAAGGAGTAAATGGGAGAGGGGCATAATGTTTATAGCATCCTTAGAGGGTTATTGTGTGAAGCTCTAAAGTATCATTGTCTTACAACGATATTATTGTGTTATGCAAATTGACGGCAGCGCTGCGAGCCAAGTCATCGTTTGTCCGGTTTCATTTTGGGTGAAAGAAAGCTACTAAAGATGAAATTCTTTATTCAAATTCAAATTTGTTTATTTTTTTTTTTCGTTTTTAATTTTTTGGCATTGTGCCGTCAAATTTCCAAATAATTTATTTTTAAAAATAAATTTGGCCAGTCGTTGCACATCCAGACGTTATAATGCTCAATTTTCTGAAGATCTTTGTTTTAAAGGACAAGTACTTAATTCTGAAACGCGTTCAAGAATTCCAAAACCAATTTTATACTGTTAGCACTCCGACCGCAAGAATATTCTTGTAGAAAATTTTAGGTGGTCAAAAAACCAACGATTTGAGTGTAATTTCAAAGTTTCGAGCTTTTTTATTCTATTATCTCGTGCTCACAAATAAACCAAATGCTTACAAAAAACAAATTACAATAAAACAGATCAATAAACAACTTTCCATTATTTACAAGCTTTAGGACGAAGGCACTCCTCTTTGACGATTACCGAAAATTTGCTCGACTTGGTCAAAAATTCGGCCAAAATCAAGCGGGTCATCCGGGTTCTCGCATCTGGCGCCAAGAATTGTATCCTAATTTTAAATTGTAACTGGTTAAAGCACTTTGAATTTTAAGTCTAAAAATCATATAAGTCAGTATTGAGCAATGCCGCCAAATGACTCTCGGTCGGAGTCAACTTTTGGGAGTCAATTTTTTTATTTTATTCTTATAACTTTTTCCCTCGCTAAGGTTGTTTTTTAGTTTTTAACCATTATTGTTAATGTAGGAAATTGCGGTGTGTTAATGCCTAACAATGTACAGTGCACGAAAAGTTTAGCTCAAATAATTACCGTAGAGGTAAGATTAGTTTCGAGTCTGATGACAGAAGTCTGAATTATACCTTCAAATATACTACCGCCGTCATCTAACAAATGTATTTTACTGTACTCTATTTTTGTAATATTAACTTAACATATAAAATGAACATTTGCTTCCCGTATTTCCTCTAATAGAAGCCTCGGATGACTACTGTTTTTCAATCATCCCAAATAAGGGGGTTTATATTACAGAGGGAGGGAAGTGCTTATATTTATCAATGACATTATTTTCTCAAATTTCAAATATTTTTGCGACATAATTTAGAGGACATAGGTTAATAAAATCTACCCTTAATTTACATTTAATTAATAATTTAATAGATTATATGATCAAAAAAAAGTAACTAGAACACAAACATTAGTGTTAGATTTCAGAAATTTTCAATCGCTCAAAAATAGGCGGAGGGCTTTATTAGGAGGGAACTTCTAATTAAGGGGGACTTTTATTTTTCAATGGGGGACAGATTTTATGAGAGGAAATACGGTGTGTCATTAAATTTCAACATTATAAAGGCATCTGGCGACTGACACAATTTGACATTCTGATCTATTTTTTCAGGAAAGATCTCGTCTCAAACCAGTCAACCCAAAAATTAAAATAAACAAACTTTTTGTTGGTAGCCGCAAACGCATTGACATATACCAAACCGGCATTCCGCTGAAATGTCGCATTGCTTTCGTGTCACACACCGATAGCCCAATCCAACTTTTTTGGGACATTTATCAATGACGGAAACCTCTTCAATCGAACAGCTTTTCTCGCAAGTGGGAAATCTGTCATCGTTCGACTAAATAATAAGGTACTAACTCTTCGGAAAGCAAAATCAACAAACAAAATATTACTGGATGAAAGCCAATTTTGCACTCGCAGACGCCTAACACACAAGTCATTGTGACGCCTCCTTCGCACTAAAACAAATTTAAAATATATCCTGGAAAGCGTTTAGCGGATTACCTGCTGGTCATTTTGACAGGGATCGTCGCGGTGGGCTATACTTAGACACTGACCATTGCTGTAGACTGGAGTCGGGATTCGGCAGGGCTTTGGACAACACAAAGACGTCTTCCATCCCGGCTCACTGATCGTAAAGCAAAAGTGAGTTAGTGGCCTGCATTTGTTTTCTTCGGCTGCTCCTGCATCACAGGATTGACTGAAAATGGTGTTGAAATGATGACATAAAGACCTTAGCATGCCCTCTTTGTATTTTGCAACATTTAGCAAATTATTCATTCGGCGCACTTACGTCAAGTCCGGCTCTCCATAAGGACACTTGAGCCGACAACAATGCCCAATATAAGGACTGCCGTAGGTAACACATCGCAATCCCAATGGACAACTGTCCGTCGTTGCCGCATTTTCCATCATATCAATGTCGTTGAGAAACAATCGACGACACGTTTGTTGGGTTGGCATTCCGTCTGGGCATACTGTAAACATTCTTATTAGACAAGACGGTGAATTATCGGCCAAATCAGCTGGCAAATAGTTTTTTAATAACCTTTTTAATAACCCTAAATCAGTCAGTTTTTCGTCGATTAACACGAGATTTACCTTATTCTACAGCATTAGTAATGCTTTACAACATGTACTCAGAGAAGTAGATTTCCAACTGCTCTGGGTGAGTTAGAGCTGAAAAATAACTTTAAATGAGGTGTTATTGCAGATAACCATCCCAAATTTACAGTTCTAAAAAAAGCAGACAATTCTGCGTCGAAGCGTAAAATAAGCCTATTGGAGAACAATAAAAGAACATAAAAAAACTATAAATCAGTCTACTAAAAGAGCAATTTTAGTTTGTTTAAAAAAAACATAGAGCAATAGTGCAAGTTTAATCATTTTTTTATAAAACGACTAACCATTGATCTATTTTATAAAATAAAAAGTAATAAGTCTCGCTTGAGCAAATAATTTTAACTACGTACTGATTAGTTTTTTTGCTTTTTTATTTCTTGTTTTTGCAATGCTTAATGCAGTACTTCGTGATATCAGACATTGATATTCCAGATAAAACATTTTGCATTACTCAATTTATATGACTTCATAATGAATACCTGCAAAACACTTTTTTCGGGAATCGTCTCGGATTGTACCCGCCGAGCACTGGCAAGTGCCCGCAACGCACGAATTAAATGGATCAACGCAGTGCACATCCTTTTCGCAAGGCTGACCCAAGTGCGCTACTCGGGTGCATTCCACCCCGTACAGTTGTTGGCCGGCGGGGCATGCTATAACAATTGCTAAGATTTTAACCCATTTGACAAGCAACCATTTTTTAGCGATTTACCTTTCTTTTGGTTACCAATAAAGTTATATACAGCACTGTCGCCACTTGCAAAATAAATGATAAGAAATTACATTAAATTTTTGGTTTAAAAATTTGGTTTAGATTGTAAATGCCAAAAGCGTGCCAAAACAAACTTTCACTCAGATTTTCAACTCAAATTCATATTTTGCTTTGGCATGTTTTTAGGCCTTTAAAAGGCTTGTTATTTTGTTGTTTTTGCATCAATTATCTGCGTCTCTAAGCAAGCCAATGTATTTAATAGCACAGTGCGAACAATTTAATTATCATAAATCGGCAGTTATGCTTTTGTGTAAAAATAATATAAAATTTAAACTATTTCGATAAAAATTGGCAACGAAAATTCAAATTTTGTACAGACCTGCATTCATTTTCACATTTGTAACCAGTGTTTGGATTTAGAGCATTTATTTACAGCTGTAACAAAATGTTCATCTTTAAGGAGCCCATAATTTTTTGTAAAAAACGACAAAATGAGTCAATCAGCAACATATTTGGTTTAATAGTAGACAAAAACGATAGAATTGTTTGTCTAATTTAAAGCAAATTATTCAATTTAGTTTATATATAATCTCACTAAACGTTTTCAACAAATTTGAAAATACATACGGACAGTGCATTTGCCATTGATTACGCTTCCACCCCAGCACTCGCATTTGCCGTCGCGACACAGCAAAGGCGGCTTGCAGTCCCGCTGGCAAGAGTCGCCAATCTTGCTGGGAGCTAAAAACTTTTTTTTTGAAGCAGAGAAAGCCAAAATAATAACAAACCTAGCCGACACACCGTTTTGCGGCCGTCTATATCGTACTCTTCAAAATTGGTTGGACAAGTGCACCTCGAGTCCCGGCAAACTGTGTTAACTCCATAGCATTCCTCATCGAATAAACATTTGGAGCCCACAAGTTTTTCTAAAAACATTCGTTATTTACTTATTATAATATATCAAAGTTAAACATTAAAAGCGGTTATAAAATCACTAAATTCTTTAAAAAATTCATAAAAAACCTATTTAATCTAAAAATAATGCCCCGCATATAGTGAACCAAAAATTGAAAAATTTGTACATCAACTATCAATAACAAAAATTCAAGGCTTGACTTACGCGTGCAAGGGACATCAAAGGCCGCAAATAACAGCCGGAAATTACAAATTACTAATAAATGCAAATATATAAATAAAATATTTTGACCCATTTTATAATTCAATTTCAAAAATCCACAAATAAATAATTTCAAATTGGTAAATTGACACTGGCCGGCCTTTTCGCATTACTGGATTCAAAGGAAATATCACAATTTTACATTGCGTGAATCACTCACGTCTTCAATCCAAATCGATCTCCAATAATTGAAAACCGAATCAAAAACTGTTTAAAAAACAATAATAAAGCAAATCGATTGTTAACATGGAAATTTGCTGTCAAATAATTTAGCCTTCAATAAATATTCTTCGTAAAATATCCATTTATTGATCACTTCTTCCTAATTCAATTTCCTTCCATCCATTCATTCCTTCCTCTCCTCCCCACCCCATTTCCTCCCATTCTTTTTAAAAAGAAAGACAAAAAAAATTCATCTTTGCCTGCGCTAAACATCTCTTCCAGCCCGTGAAAATAACCTGCATAGTGTAATACCTATGCATTTAATCCAAACAGTGTGATGCGTCACCATCACCAGCGTTTAATAGCAACAGCAGCCGCGATATTGGAATGAAAAATTTGTTACCGTTTTTCCCCAAACTTATAGTTTTTTTTATCTTATTTTTTATATCAGAATAGAAATTGTTTGATTTCTAATTTTGATTGCACTCTCTAAGGAACTGAGCACCAGACTCCGCTAGCGTCTTGTGGGATATAGGCTGGTTGTTACCTAATCTAACCAAAATTTTTGCCTCGAAATCTACTCGCCGGAAATTTTGGAAAATTACTTTTAGTTTATATTTTTTTCCATTTACAGCACCTCAAATTTTTTGTAACTTGGATAAATTTATTCATTAAACTCAAAAAAAATCTATATGTCCGCAAGTCTAAAAACCAGAATGCCATTAATTTACTTTTGGCTACGAGTTTTAATTGTAATTTTCAAATTTGCATAAAGATAATTTTTTTTATAAAAATAAAGGAAAAAACTTTTTGAGCAAATGTCCTTGGAAAAGTTGCCTGCAAGAAACTTTTTCGTTAAACTTTTTTGACAAAACATTTATAGCCTCAATCATTCTAAATAAAATGTATACTTTCATAGGTTTAACTGAGACGAAAAAAACCGGCAATTAAACTATTATCTGCTCTTCAATAAAGCGTCTACAAAAATTCCCAGTCAAAAAACAAATTTTTGACATAAAACTAACGTACAATTATCTTTCAAAGTTTATTTTTAAGTCCTCACAGCGAAGGGCAAAACAGTTTTATAACCGTGTAAAAATTGCCCTAACTACTGTAGCATTTTTTGAATTTAAATACATTATGCCAAAAACAGCAAAAATGTTTTCAAAAAAATGGAAAAAAAACATTTTGCCATTTTTTTAAGTAAGAGTCAGCGTTTATTTCATTCAGTGTGCAGTATTTGGTGTTGGCTGGGTTTTCTTAGGCACCCGGCTTATACGGTGACCGCCGGCGATCTGCCGTCCTGTGTTCGCTTTATGAATTATTTACTCTCAATTGAAACCAAACATTAAATTTATCAAGATTGTTTTTCTAAAAATAAAATCTTTTTATTTTTGACAGTTTTCCGCATTGATTTAAATAAATAGTTTTGCTTATAATGTATCAAAACAATTTGCAGTTTATTACTTTAATTACATTATGCTATGTATTAGTCTTATCGTTTGGTTGTGCTAGCATATTTCCGGCTATGAATAATTGGGTAAATGTAAAAATTTATTTCATTGTGTATTGACACTCACTACTTGGATCTCAAAGGTTATTGTGATATTCTGGTGATTCTGACTAGGAATAAACTAATTAATATTTTTTGCGTCTCTCAGCTACACCTTTCAATTATTTTAATGCAATCTTTTATAACATGCCAATTCTTTAACAGATAAAATGAGAAAGTAGTTCATACTGTTTAATTTGCTTTGTATAGCACGTTGGTTGTTGGCTCAGTTTGTGTGTTAGAAGAGAAAAGGAATTCAGACATAAATTGATCTAACACGCATAATGCGTAAAGGAATTTCAAAAAAAAGTTTTTTTGTTATTGTAAAAAAAAATTTCTATCGGTTTTATAAAAAAAATTAGTTTTTTTCGTTCAAATTTTACAAACATTTTATATACTTGGTTTGGTTAGTTAAATGCACTACCAAATTTTTATCTTGTTGGAATTTGATGAATTTGAATTGAATTTTTCAAAATCTGCGTAATAATTCTGCTTCATACTCTTAATTCAAAAAAATAAATTTATAAATTTATTTAAATATAAAAAAATAAATTTAAATTTATTTACAATATAAAAAAATAAATTTATCAAATTAAAAATATACTTTAAAGGTTCGCAAAGAGTTGGACGCGTCAAAGTTTTGCCAAACATTGACATCATTTCGAGGAAGGAGCGCATAATAAAGCAAACAAGGGTATTTTGCTGCAGAACCTTTACGGCCATAATTTTAAATCGCCAAAAAATTATAAAAAAAAAATATCAAATTGATGGAATTATAACATCAACTTATAAAAACCATACATATTCAGCTCGTAACTCTGACCATTAATAACCCATTGATTGCTATGTTTTGGAAGTTCCAAATCACCAAAGCAGCTGCAGAATTTGAGTCATTATACATATAAATAATGGGATTGCTTCCTGAGCTGTTTGATTTTTTGTTGTTAGCAAAAAAAACTCTAAATTTTGTCAACTTTCCTCCACAATCACCTACAACGCACAAGTGAATTTCGTTGTTGAAGAGAACTGCGTTTGATTTGCATCAATCAGCATCTTTGCGATCAAAAACCCACTTTCTTATCATTGCTTCAGTGATTTCAAAATAACTAGCCGCTACCAAAGTTTCCATGCAAATCACGCCAATTTACGGCGTCTAGCTTGAAAACTGCTGTATACGATTTACGACGTTTCATCTAAAAAAATAGTAGGTGATACAGGATAAAAAGAGTAGAAAACAGAAAGAATAAAGGTAGATAAAACTAAAAAAACAAACCTTTTCGTGTTCTTGCATTTTGAGCACTCAACAGTTGTTCATGTAACTTCTTTCTTTTATTTGCCGCAGCTTTGGAGCCTGCATTGGGTTGTAACACAGGATTGTCGCTCATTTTCTAAAAAAACGCGGATATAAGTTGGACAAAGTAAGTATATGGAAAATTCTATTAAATAAATATTATTGTTATGTAAACATTATTCTTAAGACACCAGTTAACAATAGTCTATAAGACTATTTTTCACATACTCCTGTGAGTAAGTCATACTTTGTTAAAAATGAAAACAAAACCAAAAATATAACATTTAAGAATTAAACATACAAATTTGTTGAAAAATAACAACATGAAGACTTAAAAATTATGTGTGATTTAAAGACATACTAAACAGCTTTAAAAGAAAAAAAAATTCGATATTTTTTCATACATTTTCACTTAAGTTACACTATTTTAAATAAAAGCAAAAATTTCACTAAATTTTTTGATAATTTAATTTATTTAAAAAAAATATATGCCAAAAGTTCAAAAAAAGTCTAAGATTTCAAAAAGTGGATACGGTTTGTGCGCACCGTGCAGACAGCATGTCATAATTGGCATATTTTGTATTTACCTAGACGGTTGGTTAAGTTTTTTACAAGTTTTCATTAAAGTTAAACATGCAATCTGTCATATTTTGTCTGAAACAGTTACGATTTCAATTTTTGCCGAGTTGAATTTAATTCATTTTTGGAAGTTCCCACTTAAAATGTTAAGTAAAATTTGTTTACACAAAACTTTTTTATTTTATTGTAATCGTAAAATATTAAATTGCTCTGCAAGAATGAAAAAATATAATTGACCAATTAAATAATTCTTCATTTACCTTACATTTTGGTTTTCATTTTTTCATGACTTTTACATATTTTCTAAGTCATAAATAAACGATTATAAGAAAAAGCTAATATTTAAACTTGTATTTGCTACGTCGGCTAAAGACGCTTCATTTGAACATTGAAGGCGTTTGTTAGTTTTTATCGTTGGCGTTTTTACAAAACTTCAAATCTAAACTGTTTGCTGTTTTAAAATTTTTTTATTTCATTTTCAAGATTTAATTAAACCAGTGACACATGCAAGTTCGGATTAATCGCGGAGTCTTTGCAAAGATACAAATATTAAACATACTTTCAAATCGTCATTTTGGTATAAATAGGTAGACTTTGCTAGAAATTTGTTTAGCAAATATTTTTTTGTAGAGAGAGCTGAATATTAAAATAAAACCAGGAAGAATTTTTAAGCAAAACTTACCAACAACCCCCCCAAAATTTTCATCTATTCAAAGTAGCGTTTGAACAAGAGACATTAGGCATAAATGCTAAAACACAAAAAGAAATGTATTTTAAAATACACAATAGAATGTTTTATTCTATTAGAATTGACTGTATCAACATGCTTGATTTTGGCGCAGAATTTTGTAAGCTAATTTAAAAGCTAAGCATAAGTTTAAATTTTTAAGTAGGAATATTGCAAAATAAAGATATTAATTTTGGACTATTTCATTATTTCAATAGGAAAATGCTTTGGGCTAGTTGAAAAAAATTTGAATGAAAATTTGTCCTGAACGGTTTTTTAATGGAATAAGTAAATTCAAAAATCTTTAAATGTTTTGATGTGTTTCGTGATTTAATTACTGTATTATTATGCTTTTTGGGCGCTTTAAACTTTGGTTTTTGCAGACTTGGCAAGAAAAAATGAAAATTTTCAAAAATGTTTTGGTTTTGTATTTTTTGCTGCATGAACACAACACTATTTCATGGCTAAGCGCAACACTTCTAAGCCGTCCTCAATGTCTTTTGGTGGTTGTTTCTTTATGATTCGAATACACATTTATTTCATTATTCATAGTTCAACATTTTTTTCAAAATTTATACAAATTTAAATATAATTTTTTTTATTGAATTTAACATTGTACCGTAGCATAAAGATGTTTGTGTTTTAAACTTTACTCATTTTAGTTTTTATTGACGTTAAAAGTTTATTATATGAAAGAGAATTTAGGAAACGAATGGCGCCGTTGATCTTACTTCGCAACATTTTGTCAATTAATTTCTTCCGTATTATGAGCTGTAAAAACTGATTCAAATCTATTTGTTGTAGTTCTTGACTTATTCAATTCTCCCACAATCCATTCCATTTAATCAAATTTGATAAAAATCACCATTACAACAGGTAAATTTTTTGTGCTCTATATTTAAAATTTTTCTTATTTTCTACAGTTTTTTTTCTAAATTGAAAATCTAACATTGCGTAACGTTGTAGGGCGCTTCAATTTTCTTTTCGGCTTCTAGTTTTTGCGTTGAAAATTGCATGCATTAATTCGTAATTGTATTCGTACATCCATTCTTTTATCTGCCGGCAGACCTACATAAAGAGAATTCAAGACACAATTAAAAGCATAAAAAATGTTCAAAGATTATAGGTTAACGTCACAAAGTAACAAATAAAAAAGAAATAATTTTACGAAAGCTCTTTTTTACTTGATCACAAATTTACGTACGTTTTCATAGTAATTAAAAAAAATAGAAATCACTTCACACTTTTCTCCTCATTTTCCGCCATCAACATAACATTGAAATCATCGCAGGCAGCAGCAGCAGCTAAAATACAACAAGCAATAGCCTTAATATTTATTTACTTCGAGCAACAATTTCCCTCTCTACTACAAATATTATTTGTTCTTCCGCACTCGCTGAACATTCCTCGCCCTCAAAAAAATATTTCTCCAATTCAAAAAAAGGGTCAAAGTCTCCGCTGTTGACGTTTTTGTAGTCTCTTAAAAAAATTTGTTCCAATATTTGAGGAGTCAAACAACAAAAACTTCAACACTAATCGTTAATTTCTTCCTCTCTTCTCTTCACTCGTCAATTAATTAATTATTCCAAAAAAAAAGTTTTTTAATTATTACTTCTTTGCATCATTGGCCGTCGCTGCCTCTTCCGCGCGCCAGTTTTTTTTCTCCTTTCGTTGCAGTCATAACACATTTTGACAGTCCATTTTCCAATATTGTATTTTCATTTTTTTGCAGTAATTTTTGCAATATTATTAGTCAAGACGAATCCCGTAATTCAACATCCGGAATTCAATCATCAAACATTCCAAAATCACATTTTTTTCCCAAACATTCCAACTCGATGCTTCTTTAAAGAAGCGCACCAGTTAAGTCATCTACTTGTGTTCATATATTTAAACATTCCAACTTTGTACCCATTTTTATTATATTGCCATCATCAAATAAAACCAATATTATTTATTACTTTTTCTTTATTTACCAGAGTTAATTGAAGACAGTTTTTCGTTTCAATTTTTTTTATTCAATGCGATATTCCATATCAAACGTACTTTTGCTCATCTCCATATGTATTTTATTTTGGGCGCCGCCTTTTTTTGCAGCAATAATACCGTCGCGCGACAGCGACTTTGACGACGGCGCAGAAGGCGTCGACAATTGTTGTCGGGCGCATAATGTGCCGGAAGTCTGCGTGAAGACTTTATGTTATCCACAACGCCCACCAAACGACTTTGACGTTTATGACATTTTTGAAAAACGCAATAATTGTTCAAAACATTTAAGTCATATCTCCTATTGTTTGGCAGCTGGCAGAGATCATTTGGCGTGTTGTGAAAACGAAGCCAAAGATCGCGATGAGCACGTGTGTTTTGGTATGTGCCGCGGTGAGGGCAGGCATGAATTGCATGAATCTTGGTCACGATACCAGACGTGCCTGGCAATCAATGTACGATCGATGTTTCAGTGCTTTTTAAATGGCTACGAAAACGTGCCGACGCCGCCAAAGCGCTTAATAGTCAATCAAATTGGCGCACACGACGTTCATTTGAAATGGCAGCCACCAAATATAAATGGACAATTGGTAGAAAATTACATGATATATGCTTATCAAATGGATGAGGAGACTGATGTCCTGGATGAGTCCAACGAATTATTCTTTGAAACTGATGAGACTCAAATTGTGTTGGCATCATTAGAATCCGGTACGGTCTATAGAGTCTTTGCAGTAGCTATAACTACTGAAGGCCGGCGCTCATTGAAATCAGATTTTATCGATTTTCAAACATCGGGAGTGGCGCCACGCGTTGAGTCTTTCAAATCACACGTCGCTATATCGCCAAATTCCAGTACGGCTTTGCTAGCCTGTCGTTTCCGGATCAATGGCATCTCACAGTCCAAACTTGAAATTCAATGGCAACACAAAGGCTCAGACTCTGCGGGTGATTTCAAAACCCTACGCAACTATCGGTATAATCAAAGTTACTATATTTACTCTACCAGCAAGCCAAGAGAATATGTGACAACACTTGAAATCAACGATATAACTCCTAACGATTACGGTAGTTATCGTTGTATCGTATCGGATGGATTTGGAAAAAGTTTTGCCGAAGTACAAATTCGAGCCAAAGAGCTTCGGCTGCCCTCTGCCCTTCCACCCATAACACCGCTGGCATGTTGTAAAGCGCGCATGGTCGAAAAACGTTGCTTACCAATGTGTGGCGGAACGTCAAATGCCGAAACAACGTCTTCCAAGCGTTATATCCCCCGCCCATACATGCCTTCCAATTGCAGCAGTGAAATCAGCAAAGTATTATCATGCGCAATTCCAGAGGTTGACGACAGCGCTTGTTGTTTGCGAGAACACGTCCCCCGACAGTGCATGTATTTGTGCGACAGTTCAGTGGAGCCGTCCAACCAAATGGCCGCCGTATGCCTGGATCACGTCAACACAATTGAACAATGCAGGATATCAGGCGTTGAGGTTAGTATTTAAAAAAAAAAAACAAGGAAAAGTTCAATGATTAATTGCATTGGCAGCAAAATAATCATTAAAAAAGTCAAAACAATATTAGTTTTATTTCCGCGATCATTTCAGGTGTTTGCCTCAAACCTTTAATTGCATTAAATATGCATTAAAATTTTCACTTAATTTTTAAAAACTCCTATGGTTTGTTCGTTTTAAAGTAATTATATATAACAATGGACATTTTTGCATGGTTAAAAAATATGAAAAAAACTAAAAGATTTGTCCTTGAAAAAACTGATATAAACAAAAAATAGCTTTGCCGATTAAAAAACACGTGCAAATTGAACACTTTTACACAAAAATTATTGAGTACATTGCAGAAAATTCTATTTTGTTGCTAAAAAATGACTGCTAAAAGTCGATATTTTTGCAAGTTGGGCTTTTTTAAGTTAACATTATTATGCATACAATTAAACAACCTCACAAATACAGGAAATTGAAAATCGTAGTTCGGTTTTGTAGTTTCATTTTGCAAAATAAATATACATATGGCGTAATTCATTAAAATGATTTGATTAATTTTAAACTGTTAAATTAATTTTTTTTTAATTAATTATCGATCTAAATTTCACATTTTTAGCACTACATGTAAAGCCACTCACAACATTCTTTAACAAGAAAATTTTACATTTTTCACAAAAGCTATGTCACATAAAATGATTGTGATCAATCCCTCAAACTTTTCTACTTATTTTCGATTAGTAACAAATGATAGGAAAACGATGATAGCTCAATGTCTAATAATAATTTACTTTGAAGACCATATAAAAATTTTGAGTTTTCAAAATTAAAAATTTTATTTATTTCTATTTCCATTTTTTTTTACTCAAAAGTCCTGTTATCACTAACAACAAAATCTCATCCCTAGTTGTCAGCTTTCATTTTAATCATTAACTAATTTAGGCATTTAATTTGAAAAACTGACATCATTGAACAACAAGTCAAAAAGAGCTAAAAAGTGCATGCTACAGTAACTTTTTTGTCTTTTACCCAAGAATCGATGGTTGGAAATGTTTAATGTAGTATAAGAAATGATGCAGTTGTCGGCGGAACAAATCGAAAAGAACATAAAAATGCATCCCACAGTAATATTGTGTTTTTCTTTTTTGAAAACAAAAATAATCAATAGTGGTATTTCGTGTATTTAGTTTACAAGGCGCCAAAGAGCATAACAAAGATTTGACGAAATATTTCGACTGACTGTATTTTTTTTGGAATTTTTTTAAGAGGGTACAATCTAAAAAGTCGAATCAGTACTATCAAATCTCATTTTTTAAACTTCAATCTTTGCCAAAAGTTTTTTAACGTTATTCGGCTTGAAATAAAATTTTTTGCTGTTCTACTTATTATATGCATATCTTTTTATTTCAAAGGTCAAATATTCCGGTTACAATTTAAAAAGAAACAAATTAGCTTACTTCGAAATAATTTTAAATAATTTTTGTATTATTTAAAAAAAAAATTAGTGCAAAAAAATTAAATTAGAAGTTGCATAAATAGTCTATTGCAATTGTCTTATTTATTATTTATTACTCATGCGATATTTTAAAGCATTTATAAATGTCATTGTAATAGAGATCAACAATGTATTTATAGCAGTTTCCCAATTGGCAAATATTTTTCCACATTTTAACGGACGTGAAATTGAGTTTTCCGGTTTTTACTTTAAACTCTCACGTTTTTTGAATTAAAAAGAGATTATTAATTATTCATTTATTTATTTTCTTTGCGCTTAGCCACTCATTAATTATAAGATGAGCCAATCAAACAATATTGTTGGTTTATTTGCAACAACGAGACAAGACAAAGTCTTTTCCTAAAAAGTTACTTATTTTGTCATACAATCAAAAAATTTTCTAATTTTTGTATTTTTTGATTGTCTGTTAAAAGAAAACTTTTCTTGTCGATAAATAATACCTTTCAACAAGTTTTTCTTTTATTGATTTCTATCAATTTTTGATTCTTTACCTGATAGACAAATTTGTTCCCACAGTAACAAATAAGAGTAACAAATGTTTAATATTAATTATTACTGACAAATTGAAATTTTGATGAGGCGAGAGCAAACTGTTTTTATATTCTATTGTGTGCTGGTAGAAAACAAAACTGAATTTTTGACCTTTGTTAGTTTATTGAAAATGCAAAAGATTTGTCTTATTTTTAAACCGATTAGTTAGGACAAAAATTATTTTTGGTTGAAATAATTTGTCAGTGCCGCGGAAACTGTGACGGAAACCTCAAGTTTTTTACGGCTAAGCTGAAGCAATCTACGTGCTTGTTTAAAATAAAAACAGAGTAAACGTAAAAAAATAAAAATGAAACGGAAACGAAAAGTTCATAAAAAAATTAACAAAGTGTTTTAGAGATTAAACTTTAGTCGTTATATACCAAAACCATACCTAAAGTTAAATTAACATGCAGAAAATTTTAAATTAAAAACAGCCAAAACCACTGTTGTACAGTATTCCCACTTAATTTGTATAGTTTTTAGAAAAGACCCGAAGCAATACATGGCCTAAAAGTCGACATGGTCAGACTCGGTATAGGCGCCTCGCCGCCGCAAACTTCACTGGTTACCTGGGAGCCATCCAAAGGCGCTGAGTTATACCACATTTATTGGAGGCAAAAGCCCACCGGTTTGATGGAAGACATTGAATCCGAGGAAAACACGGAATGGCAGCAAAAGTCTCAAGTGCTTACCAGCCGCAAGATTCACGACGCCGATGAGATTGTGGTGATTGCGATCAACTCGTACGGCGCCTCGCAAGCTTCCAAACTTGTGTTTGATCCGGAAAATGCAGTATGGGTACCAAAATTTTGAGGCCATCGTAGGACTTTTTTTTGTTTATATCTGAAAATAATCTGATCGAAAAAGTGTGAATTAAGTGTATAAATTGTGAACAAGATTCTTTTAGTTGTCTTTGTCAGAGTAATTGCCTTAAAACCATATGACTGCAATACTTGATATCTCCGGGTACTCTTTTCAGTTTTATTATTTTTTTTATATTCTTAATGGCTTTTCTTGATGCACTATGTTAGCCCGTGTTTTAACTCCATTTAAAACGATAAGTAAATAACAATTATTTTAATATTTTTGGTATATTTTTGAACAATCTTTAAGGTTTACCCATAATTGATGTTGATGTTAATAAGTAAGTAATAGTTTCAATTTTATGTCAAATTTGTTTTTATACAATTATGGCTTGGAATAGAAGATTAATAATACGCTGTAAACAAGAAGCAAAACAAGCAAACAGCAAAAACAATAAAGTTGTTATTGCAAACTTTGCTATGCAAAAAAAAGAATACAGCATGACAAACAAGGCTGTTGGATAGGTTTCGATGTCTATACAATTCAACTGGGGAAATTATCTCGAGGCCAAAATACAAAATGACCAATTCCCAAAAATTTCAACAAAATACGCACATTATAAAAATGGGAAAACAATGTTTGACAAATGTAAGAATTATATGAGACATTTTTAATGATCCTGCCATATATTTAAACTTTTCGCAAATTGTTGCACATTTTTTAAAAAATTAAAAAAAAAATGAATATTTAGCCACCAAATTCAACAAACTTTCAGTATTCGCATTGCAATTTTCTTTGTATTTTTGTAAATTTTTTCTTAATAGCAGTAATAATATTGTAAAAAACGTTTTTGTCAGGGTCTAAAAAAATTTCTATTATGAGCTTTATGACTTAAAATTTATGTTCAGCTTTGTCAACCTCATATATTTGTTTAGCTTACTTTTATTGTTAAATTATTAATAATTTTTTTACATTTTAGTTAATTAAATATTGAACATTTTAATTATTTATTTTATTTGTTAATTATAATTTAGTGTGATGCATTTAAGATTGATTTTGTTAAAAAATTATATTTATTTGAATTTAGAAAAAAAATGCATAATAATAACTTTTTTCAAGTCAGAAAACTGAAATTTATTCAAAAATTAAAATTAAATCATGCTGGAAAAATGCAAGAGCAACAAAAAAAAGCAACAAGTTAGTCTTTGTGAATTCGTCATAATTTTCATAACAATGTCAATAGACAATATTAAATCTAAACGAATGTTACTTATCCGAAAGTATAGAAATGCACGTGGTATTAATACAATTTTTAATTAACCTTACTCTTTACAAATCAAACAGAAAGAAAATTTAAGTCGAAGGTATTCAATACAAGCCTCGGCCTTTACTTGAATTTCAATTTAAGCCTGTAACAAAGACAGCCTTTAATTTAAAACCGGATATATTGGGCAATAAAACATTTAGATGCCAAAAAAATAAGGAACTGGATGCTTAGACGATATTCGCTATTGCGAATTACAATGGCGGCTATTTTTGGTAGAAATTTTGTGCGTCAATTTCAAGATGTTTGAGTTGCCAAGCCTTAGAATAAAAAAGTTAAATTTTACGAAAAAAAACCGTAACACTAAAATTCAGCTTATCTTCAGCCTTTTAATGCTGACCTTGATAAGTCTAAGTAAAAGTCTAATGTCTGAACCAAGTATGCAAATATAATACCAATAAACGTTGGTAACGTTGATTTCTTCAGGTCGCTCTGATCGAGCTCTAATCGAATTTGCATGTATTGTTTTCAACGTCAACAAAATTTCTATTAATTTGTATTTTGAACCAAAAAATTCGCAAAATTTATTTATTCAACACTGTTTTCAAATTTGGCAAATTAAATTTTGACATTTTAAAAAATTTATTTTAGTTTTTTAAAACAAATGGTACTTTTTTTTGATTCAAAAAAGTTTTGAAAAATTCCAATTTATTTTAACGGAATGTTGTCTTAACTGGATTTGCCTTATGAACATTTTGTTCTTTGTTGTTTTTGCAAAGAACAACTTGTCATTCGTTTTTTTGTTTTTTGTTATCTTTTTTTCAGTGTTTTCAAAAGACAAGTTTATTCCCTGAGCCAAGTTTTGCAAAAGCTTTTTGCAAAGCTTGGCGAAAGACAAACTTGTCACTGAATGCTGCTATAATTCAGATAGCTGCTTCGTGTCATGTTGAATTTTCACATATAGAATTTACTTTTTATTTTTTTAGATTTAAATGATAAAATTTACAAAAATTTTGCAATGCGTTGCGCGCCTCACCTCCAACTTAAACGCCGCAAAAATGATTTCTCATGCTGATTTTGAACTACCAGCAACTGTGCTTCCTTCTTCTGAGCTACTCAATGAGTTTGATAAGAAAACGAATGAAAAAATGGCAAGGCGCTTGGTAGAATTAGAAGTAAGTTTTCTCTAATTTATTCACGCGGTCAAACATTGACTGTCAATTCCATATTGACGGTAATAAAAAAAATGCTTTTATTGCAAATAATTCTGCTGTTTAATTTTTTATTTAATAATTTGCATTTTTTCGATTCAAATATTAGAAAATATATTACCGAGTAAATGAATCTATGGACTTGGGGTTTTTAAGATGTTTTGACCATAAGATTTCCGTAGCGAAAAATTAGAGCAAACGGCTGCATCATCAATTTTATACCAGCACACAACACATTTGTTCTATTTTTAGTTTTTGTATCGAATTTCAGCCGAAGTACCACAAAAATTGAGCAGGCAACACTGGCTGGATTTGTGTGAGATTCCTTCAGCTCGCGAACGTGAATATTATTTACGGTCTATATACTACAATGAATTAGGCAAAGAAAAATGCCAACAAAACAACGTCGAACGTCTTTCCCAGTTTCGCAAGGTTATTACTTTCAATTTTGCTTTTTAAATTTTATTTCTTGTAATATTTTAGTGGTTTGATGGAGAAAAAGAGCGATTTGACAACGGCGAAATGGTGTATGGGTCAAGTTTTTACGGTCTCTACTCTTGTATCAAGAGCAACGATTTTCGGCGTAGGTTTTCTTTTACAAATGTGAAAAGAATTGGAGAATATATTATAAGCGCTTTAAGCGACATTTTTGTGTTTCAGCAAAGTCAAAAAGCGAGTTAATCCTTGTAAATCATTATTTTGACTAAGTTACGATGTTTAGTAGTATACCGGACTAGCGAAAATGGAACCTGACCACATGGATTGTTTAGTATTTTTCACCGCTTACAAAATTATCCGCAAATTTCAAAGACCTAATTCAATGTTCCCCAGTTCCGCCTTTTCTTTATTTAATTATATTTTTTAGAAAACAATTGAGCAGTTTCTGTAAACGCCTTTTACACCCTTTTTTACAACAATTCCCTTTTCATTATTGCTCCTTAATTTTTTTCAAAAGTAAATGGATTATTTTTATTTTTAGTGTTTTAGAGATGATTGATCGGATGCATGGATGCAAATTCTGGGAGAGAGCCCGACTTGATGAGCCTTTGAAAAAGTTCATTATTGATTGTAGGAACTTGCACAAAGGGACGTTTTTAAACATACTGTATTCTGTAAAGTAAATTTATTTTTTTTTAGTTTTTAACACTTTTTAATTATTTTAATGGAATTTATGGTCATAATTCATTTAAAAAAGTTAGACCCCCCGAATCAAAATATTTAATCTTTGTTTTTTTCAGACAAATTCAGGCTGTCTACGAAATAAACTGGGCCAGCCGCACTCCATTTGAAATTGTTATTGCAAATTTCTTTGTTAACGAATCAATAGGAAGGGCAATCAAAAAGTTTGTTACTTGAATTTTCTTATCTGTTTTGCAAGCCTTCTGCTTGAATTTTTTTATTTGTATAATATACGTAATATATATAAAAAACCTTTATGGCTTTTAATTTAAGTAATTCACAGTGCAAAAATATTGAAAAACATTAGAATATTTATACTTTTAGTTTTTAGACATTGGTACTTCTTATTTGGTTCTCCAAAATTAGTCAACGAACCTTTTGATGGTTTGAATGACCAATCTGTCGTTTTTTCAAACCGAGAGTTCTACCGAGAAGAGGAAAATGATGAATACGACTTTTCGAATGAGCAATTTTCACCCCACCCTTTCATTCCCGTGATAACTACGCGCGGACTTTGGGAGGTTATAGGGAAGGATGTGCGACCCGGTTGGTTTGTTTCGCTTTTACCTTCATTCTTTCAAAGGCTTGGCCGGAACCATTTATTAATTTTGAATAAACGTGGATAAGATCATGAAAAACAAAAAATAATTTTTAGACGAAGTTGCATACTTGAGCTCAAAAGCAAAGCAGTTTCTCGATTTATCCGACTCCAGCAGTTTCAGCAATGTAAACATTAGCGAGAATTCTGTCACACCTTCAAAATCAAAAATCAAAGTTTTTGTTGTTGCCGCCTTCGACGATTCAACCATTTCCTGGCATCAATCAATCTCTGCTGCTTTGGTCGACAAAATTCCGTCAGTACGGCTTCCGTTTGAGAAATTTATTGTGTATTCTTTCTTTTTTTGCAAATCTAGCGCACATTTAGAGGATTTTATACTCTAAAATATTTTCAGTTGGAATTCAGGCAAGACTTTGCCATCCCTCTCGCGCATTATATCAATTCTTGGGTGTGTCGTCAACGATGGATGTCCTTGGAAGTATGCTTTTGAGAAATTTTTAACGAAGACTGAGCCCAAAGATGTAAGTCATTCGCCCGCAAAAAACTCGTTGAGACTTATTGCAATTGAAAAGCGCAAACGACGCATTCAGGTAAATTTATGGTAAAAAATTAATACGCAAGGTTTGATGAGTAGCACCAGCTGGCCTTGAATAAAAATAATGAGAATAATTTTTTGAGCTTGCCTATTATCAGCCACTATAGATTCTGTAGTGGAAATGATTGCGACTTAAAGGACGTATGAAGGACAATGCAGAAAATTGTATGAAACAAAAATAAAGTTTGAGAAATTGTGTAAAATTATTAGAAAATAAAGGATTTTTCAATTTGTTTTAATCACAAAGACTAAGCCAAATAAAGGAATAAATATCTTCATGTTTATCAAATTGCATTTTTTTAGCTATTAGAGGAAATGAATGATCAATTGACGCAAAACCGTATAAATGCTTTACCAGAAAGTGCCCGGATGCCGAAGTCCGAAATGAGGGCACTTAACCGTCATAAACCACACAAATATACGCGGGAAGAACGGAGAGAAATGCGCTTAAAAGAGACGAGACAGTATTGATTGAGATTAAATTCAATTGCCAAAATAGTTGTTATCATTTGTTGAAATTTTTTTATAAATTCTAAAAGGTTTAACTCTAAGATTTTCAAAACAAGAAAAATAGCGCCACTTGCCTTCTTTGAATAATCTAACAAATCAGTGTTCAAAAAATTGCAGTAAGAGTTTCGAGAAAATATATTTGAAAATTGTTTTTCTAATATACACGTAACTATATTAAGATCAGTGTACGTCAAACCGGCAAAATTGCAATTTTTTTTCTAAAATATAAAAAAAATAAAAAATGCACATTTTGCCCTTTATTTGCACAAAAAACAACTTATTTGTAAAAGGAATAGAAAGCAAAATTATATGTATGTTTTCCCTTTTTTCATATTTTTTTGCCGGTGTATCGTTCACTGATTAAGACAAATCATAGTAAAAACGAGAAAAATTAAATGCATATACGGCCTAAGGGATGTCAGCCATCCTCGACCACAAATCTAAACCATAATCCAAACTTAAAATGCAACGATGTTTAAAAAATTCTACCAGTTAATTTGCTAAACATTTATAAAAAAACTCTATAAAAAATTAAAATTATTAGAAAAATACAATGTAACACATGACTAAAAAATTATAATAGACGTAGAATGAATATACTAATGATAAAGCCCAAATGGCGCTGTGGCTTCCTTTTGTCTTCTATTTTCTATATCCAAATACGTCTAACAACAAAAAATCTGGGCAAAACTAACCACACCCATTGGGGCCTTGCCTACTAACATTTACGAAATGGAAAATATCTACTTTTTGGATTCAAAACTTTTAATGATGATACATTGTGTAGCTAATTGGAGAAAAACATTAAAATTTACCAATAAGAATCGACAAACAATAGCAGATGTCTGTTGTCTTCACGGCTATTGAATTGAAATCGAACGGAGCCAATGTTCAGAATCCAATAGCACAATTAGCAAATCGTTTACATTAAATCTTTCAAAAGACAATTTGAATTGACAATGCATTTGTATTAACTTGCAGAAAAGAATCGTTCGGATGTAACTCTCCAAAATCATTAAAATGTCATCATCATAAAAAGTACAGAAGAAAGTAATATTTAATTTAACTAATCATACACAAAGTTATAATTAATTGTACATAATCGACCAAAAAAACAACAAAATCCAAATTCAAATCGAACACGACATTAATAAGTTAAACGAATTACGAACAAAATCAAGAACAAAAGACATCGTATAAGATTTGAGAGCAAAACAAAAATTCTCTTTCTTCTTTTAAAATTCTATAGCAACGGCGATCCGATATATATATTTCTTGACTCGTACTTTGAACAATCAAATCCAAATTAAAAAAAAAATACAACTGTTACAATTTCCCTCATACGACTAAATAAAAAGAAAACAATTTTCCTAAACAACATCAATTAAGAGGAATCGTACCAGAAGTAATAATTATTATTGACTTTTTGTTGCACTTCGATCCAAAAAAATAGGTTGAAAATTTGGCATACTTCCTCCATTGAACTTCCTATCTCTGACATGAAAACATAAGTCATAATATGTTACATTTAAATGAACAAAATTTTTCTTGTAGAATTTAATTTTCCCGTATTTTTTTAAAATAAATGACCCGTTGATAAACTAGTTGGAACTACGACTCTTGGTCGTGACACGTTGCTGCTACTAGCATTGGAGGTACTGCTGGTGTTTCCTAAAAATTGATAATCAAAAAGAAACAGTAACTTGTTTATTGAAAAATTAACGTAGATTTTTTTAGTTATCCGTTTTTCAGTGGCAATATATTCTATCAATGAACTTTATCTCACAAAGAGTTATTGTGGGCAAAAAGATTAGAATGAACTATTAGTTGAAAAACATTTACAAGTCTTCTATTATAAGCCCCAACTATAAAACATTAAATAGAAATAGCAAAAATAAAACAACCTAGTCAAAAAATAAACATTTGCGCACAGAATTAAACGAACTGTTTTTGAATATTGATTAAAAACAGGCAATTGTGCTTGCTTAATAGGTTTTGCTATCACGACAACAAAGATATCAATTCAGTTTCTATCACATCTAAAAAATAACCAAAAAAAGCACCTACCCATGCCGCCGCCAGCAGTGATCAAATTAAGATCATTGGCAATGATTTGCGTAATTGGCACAGCAGCCAGTGAGCATCCAGCACGAAATCCAGTATTTCTAAACGATGATGAAACAAAGTTGTCGTCGCAAGTGCTTTTGTCGCTGCCGTCAGCACTTTGCTCCGTGGGGCGATAACGACGGTGAGGGCGCTCGCCAAAGAGACGCTCCGGGTCATCCGCCGGTTGAATAGAGCGAGAATACGCCTGCATGTTACGGTACATTTCATCCTCCCGCGAGGATAAAATCTAAAAACGATGTTTGATTTACAAACCCTCAAGACCATTACATATTAAGTTTTCAACGGATTTTTAAAGTTACCTACAGTTTTAGCTCCCGGCCTTAGCAAATTTCTTTCGTCCAGTTCATCCTCAGACTTTTCGGCTAAATCATCTTGGTCGCTATTAACGTTGGCTAAACTGTCGTTCCATGTGCACAATCCCCTAGATATTGTGACTGGCAAAGATGCAGCAATAAAATCAGATGACAAACCACCATTTTCATCATGCATAGCTAAAACATTTGCCAATGTTTCCCGAATTCAGAATGATCCGTTACAAACAATTATTTTCCTTAAACCTGTGTAAAATTCGTAGGACGAAAATCAGGCATAAATTGCAAAAAAGTAATAAAAAAACCAAAACATCATACCACGTTGACCGTGTTTTATGGATTTAGCATGCAGCCTGTAAGGAACAGCATCAGCTCTGTTCTGCCTTGTAGATTCATTTGCCTCTAAAAATAATTATTTACCATAAACATACAATTCCATGGAAAAATAGAACAAAGTATTTACCGTCCGAAGAGTTATCAGAGTTGTTTTCAAAATCGTTCGTGTAATATTGGATTTGATCGTCTTTAAGCACATTCTTTACCATATCTTCATCAAGCACAAATATAGCATCTGAACAGGAAAAAAACAATAGAAAAATACAAAAAATTAAAAAGTAGTTTTAATGAAAAAATTGCTAAATGCAAATAAAGTGTAAAAAAGTTTGATCTTCATATAAAAAGCTAAGTACCGATTTCACCGTCAGAACCAATAGTGCGATTATCAGCGTTGGTTGCAACCTTCGCTGATTTCCCGCCTCTAACCGCTACTTTCCGAAATGATGACGACGGAACAGCAAATTGATCAGCATCAACGTGGTTTCTGACAATTTTTGGGTGGTCAGATCTCTTAGCACTGTTCAAATTCGCTTCCATTTCGCACTTAACGAAGTCTGTAAAGACACTAAATGTAAGCTTAACATTTTACAAAAAAAAAATGAAAAGGTATGAAACGAAAAAAATCCAGAATATACAATGCAAAAAATATTAATCAAGACAAAGATTAATTAACATAGTTCAAATAATATACCTTGAATCTGAGTAAAATCAATCAGAAAAAACACGCGACTCGACAACAATATTAGAACTATAAGGAAAATGCAAATTCGTTTAAATTAAAAAAATTAGCATTCACCAAATTTTTAGTTACCAAACAAAATATCTCCAAAATTATAAAACTCATAAAATCAATTAATTCAAAATAAAACAGTCCCCGAAATCCTAAATTATTCCTTTCCAAAACTTCTCCTTCTCAGGTTCAGTAACCAGCCTGCAAAAAAAAAAGTTAAAAAATTTTACATTTTTAATTTTAAATCACTGTAATTTTAGAAAAATCGTTTTAAGACAGCAATTTTTTTAAACATTTTTTAGTTAAAACGGTATTTACTAGCAGATATCTTCTGTTCATGGGCTATTCAAATAACGTTAATACTAATTTTTTATTTGAAATGCTTGAAACATATTTCCAGTAAAGAGCGGCTTAATCAGCCTTGAAAAAATGCAAACATTCGCTAAACCGTTCAACCTCAGTACAACACACTGCCTAGTTTGGCACACACTTATGACATGTCTCAATCGCTGAGCCAAATTTAGAGTAGGTTATAGATTATTTTTATAACTGTTGATTAAATAATTTTTAAATTTCATTGTCCATTTGCCGGTTGCATTATTATTTTTAACTGCTATAGCAAACTAAAATTTAAATTTCGAACAAAATAAATAAAATGAATAAAGTCAATGATCATCAATTATTATATCTTTATTTTAGTTTTTGCCAAAATTTCTTCGTTTGTCTGTAACCCCGTTGAATATTTTTTTTGTTTTGTTAATATAAACTGTTCCCATAATAAACAATGAGCATATCTTAATATTTAAAAGTATGTTGCTAGTTGTTGCTATTAGCAACAACGGTTTTTTTTTCCTTGTAGAATCATTTTTGACCTCTTACTTTTTTTATCTAAGAATTCAAATTCACTGTAGTAATGTGTTTTTCTGAGTGCCGTGGCTTTAGATTTCTGTGGTATTTTTGTCTAATTGATAGATCCAATTTTGCAGAAAGACAATGACGTTTCGAATATTCTTTTTGGGCGTCGGCGTATTTATTTTGCTGATATTATGGAGTTTATTTTTGCTCGTATCTTTTGGGTTTTCCCGGAGGCAAAAAATGTAGGTTATTTTTAAAACGAACAATTTTTTCCCAAAGAATTTTTGGTAAGCGCTTTGCAAAATTCACTTTTATAAAAAAAAAAAGCGTCGCCAAGCACATGAGAATTTTCTACAATAATGCTGTGATATACATATCGTACAGAGTTAGCATAAAAAACATCACAAGGGTATTGTATTAAAGCAAACATGGCCAATTACGCACAATGGTGTCCTGACAAAAATACGTCAAACAATAAAACGGGCGGGTAATGAACAAAAAACCCACAAAAGAAATACATTAGACAACGAGACCCATGAAAAATAAGGCAGGGACAACAAGACGCATGAATAATAAACCGCAGACAAAATGACGTCGGACAAAGAGAAGCCGCACAACAAAATGCTTACAAAGAAAGAAACAACGGACAATAAACCCGGTCAAAAAAGAAGCCGAACAACAAAATACATTCACAGAGACGTTGAACAAAACGACGCCGGATAATAAGCAAAATTTTTTGTTTGTAATTTTAAATATAAATACGGTAAACAACACAAAATGTACTGTATTTTTGATTTATAATTTTGCGCTTTATTGTCCGATGTCTTTAAGCTTATGCGTCTTTTTATCCGTCGCCTTTTTGTGTCTTTATGCGAAGTTTTTTTTCAAAAAAAAACTTACTACAAATTTTGACGCACCCCCAAACAATTGAAATCTCTCGAATTAAAGCCAGCCCCGTAAAACAGCGATATAAAAATTACTGGGCGGTCCATGAAAAAGTTTGGATGTTATATATTTTCCTACTTTAAAACCTAAACGTTTATAGCTTTAATTTGTTTGTTTAGAAATTCGGTCATACTATACGGAATACTGACTCTATTCTTGAGCACTGTATTATGGATCTGGCCGAGACAAGCGTGCGAGACGGAAAACGTTGAGACCAACGTGTTCAGTATTTTTGCCAGTGGTGCTGCAAATTTGGACGTTGTGGGTATCCCACGAATATTCCTTTCAATTTGTCTGATCTTCGTTTTTTTTGTTTCAAGCCTGAAATACTTTAACGATTTAATGCTAAAGTCCTCCTTCACATCGATGCCTCCAAGGGAATTTCATTCTTTAATACATTATTAGATATCTGTAATTGCCCTATAAATATATTAGTCAATAAATGTTTTTATTAGAGTTTCAAACTGTTGACAATAAATTTTAAGTCTTCAAATGCATGGTTTAAGACCAAAAAACACAGGAGTAAATGACGCGGACAAAAACACGCACGGACAAAAAAATGCTAGACAAAACAACGCAGACAGAAAGCACGGACAAAAATACGTTAGATAAAAAGATTCCAAGCAAAAAAAACGCAAAACTCAGCAAATTGTTGAGTGAGCACAAGAAAGGAACGAATTAAACATTTTATTTGAATTTAAAATGAGTCCGCATGAAATCAGACGAATCTACATGATTTAAAAAAAAAGAGGTAAAACTTGATCTATGTAGACATGAAAACTCCATTTTAGATTTTAAAATAGTTGTCATATGAGTTTCTTAACTACAGTACAGGCCCAAACAAAGAAAAAAATGAAAGCACTATGGACTGCTAAGATTAATAGAACTAACGGTACTTATGCGCTTTGTCCCCCCACCCCCAAATCATAGGATTTTTTTTTTGAAAATTTTCGGAAAAATTTTCTCGCGTTGAGCTTAATAAGGGTTTTCAATGGTGCTGAATTCGAATCTGACATTAGTTTTTCATTTTACACAATCTCAAAAAATTTTTTAAAATTTTATTTTTTTTCGAGTTGAGCTATCCTAAAATAAAAAACTAATATCAGATTCTAAAAAAAAAAAAGCGCATAAGTACCGAACTAACAAAACAGTGCACCATTGCTGGCACTACTACAAACATTTTTGAATTGTAAAGCTAAGTACACTACATTTAAAAAACACTACTAGAGCCAAAAAAAACAGCTCGGAATAATTTCGGACTCAAATAAAAGCATTATTTCCAACCTCTTTTCAAAAATAGCTTTCAATTAGCCAATAATTGGATTATTTGCTTTAACACTTGACTATCATCTCATCTATACTGATATGGAACTCTCGCTGATAAGCTAAAGCTTGACAATTTTTAATGCGTTGCCCAAAAACTGTGAATAAAAATAAAAAAATTGCTTGGCATAACGTCCTCCGATACCGTTTTTTAAATTTTCATTCCCACTCGAATTTTTAAAACGTTAAAAATCTTTTTTTTTGGAAGCATCCGGATAGCGGATACCCGGATATGCGGTACTCGCTATCGACTACGACAAAATTTCATTGTTTACTTTTTAATTATAAAGGTTTTGGTTTTGAACGGAATTTTCTGAATTCAAACATTGTACAATCGATGTTCTGTTAATTATTAGCCATCAAAAAATTGTTGCGTAAGTTCACGTTATTTCTCGACATTGCTACTGTGTTGTGATTTCATTTTTTTATTGTTTCGCATTTATTATTTGGTTGATGACGACCTTCGGTGAATACAAGCCTTGTCCATTTGATGGAATTCAGTTAAAATTTCGCAATGAAGTAGCTAACAATTAAAGCCAATCTTCACTGGCGAAAAATCTATACCTATACGATGGCTGGGGAGTATAGTGACATGGGCTCTGGCACACTGACAGAAAGCGTTAGCGCGTCGGATTCAACGACTACAACCTCATCGATGTTTAAGCAATGTAGGGAGCGACAGGTGCGTTTAGAAAAAATCGGTTTCTACAAGGTTGGACGAATGCTGGGTCGTGGAAATTTTGCAACAGTCAGAGCCGCCTACCATGAAACCGTCAATTCAAAAGTGGCTATGAAAATTGTAAACCGACGCTTTCTTGACCCCGAAAACTTGCTTAAAATCGAAAGGGAAATCAAGATTTTACAACAAGTTGACCATCCATTCATTGTTAAACTATACGAGGTGAACTCTTTTTCCTTTATTATTTTTGCATTTAAACTGATATTTTATGGGTTTAGGTAATTCGTACTGAAGGTTTTTTGTATATTGTTACGGAATACGTTGGTAATGGAGAATTGTTTGGTAAATTTTGTCGGAATTGTTTTAACATTAAAAATACTTGCATATTTGAATAATTTTATTAATTATTTTTATACTAATAATGTATGAATGATTTTATAAGTTATACATTAGTGGTTTATTTGTATGGATTTTGTGTTTTTTGAAAATTAAGTGCGGGTACAAAAGCACTAAAATAAAAACGATAGGATGCTTTCTCATTTCTCTTCACCAGCTCAAAAAGAGTCTAGATAATACAATAACTTTAAGTCTCATTAGGCAATAATTGTGGAGCCGAAAATTCAGTTTTAGACTCTTTGTAGATTATGTTTTTCTCATTTTCCAGATCAATTGGGTTTGCATAAAATTTCATGGACTCATTTTTGACTAAAATGAAAATTCTCAAGAGGACAAATCAACTTCACAACCACAACTATTTTGTTATAAAATTCCGATTTGCAGATATGCTTATGGACAAAGGTCGACAAACAGAAGATGAATCTCGCAGGCTGTTTCAACAAATTGCGTCTGCTGTATTTTATTGTCATGCCAAGGGGATTGTTCACCGCGACTTAAAAGCGGAAAACTTGCTCCTCGACAAGAAGGGAAACATCAAGCTAATCGGTAAGCTTTCATTCCTTTATTATCTTTGATACATTTTTTTTCAGATTTTGGGTTTAGTAACTATCAGAAACCGGGTCAGCTACTTTCTACTTGGTGTGGAAGTCCTCCCTACGCCGCCCCCGAATTATTGCTGGCTCAAGAATACGACGGTCGGCTGTCCGACGTTTGGAGTTTGGGCGTCATCTTGTATATTTTGGTGACGGCTGGATTTCCGTTTCCCGGCGAGTCCGTCGACAAGTTAAAGCATGCAGTTCTTGGAGACCACTTAAAAATTCCTTTTTGGGTTTCAGTCGGTGAGTGCTTATTCTTTATTTTCTTTAAAATTTTGCACTCCGTGTCGCATCGGTTGGTTGTCGAACAAATAGACACAAAAATAAAAATGTAATTTTTATAAAAATTACATTTTTATTTTATCCATACATGAACACAGTAGGCAAGAAAATGTATATTATGTTACGAAATTAATTCATTTTGCTATATTAATTTTTATTTTCGAGTTTTTGTCTGCATGCTGCTATTTAGGATATCATGAAAAACTGACACCGGACCAAAATATGCGGAAAAATAGGTTGCTTAACCATACAACTAAGGCTATTTTTTATGCTCATTTTGAGCTTGAATTCTGTAGGTATTGTATTACTTACTGTATTTATGTTTAAAAAATATTTATAAAATTGTACCGAATTAAATTTTTTTTCATTTTTGTGTTTCGACTCTTTTTGTCCGCACACCTTTCCTTTTTGTTTGGCAGTTTCATTTATTGTTTTTTTTTTCAGAATGTGCGGACTTGATTCGCAAAATGTTGACGGTTTCACCTTCAAAGAGGTGCACAATGCAAAATGTAATACAGCACCGTTGGTTCACTTGCAATGTCCCGGAGAATATTCGCGAATTGCTCAACGCTTTGCCCAACATTGAGAGAGACGCCCATTTGTGTAAGCCTTCAATTTCACTAAGCTTTTTAAACACCAAATCCAGTCTGCTTTCGTCAAAACAATTGGACCCCACCGTACTCATTTTTATGCAACAGCATACTGGATGGACGGAGGATCAAATTATAGAGGTTAATTTTATAACTGTTTGACGTTTTTTGCGTGTTTAAATTGGAAAAAAATTGGTTTAGGAAGTTGTGTCAAAGAATTACTTCTCACCGATATTTGCTTCTTACGTGCTGTTGTTGAACAAGCTGAATGATTTAAAAGACGCGGAAGGCAGTTTATCTCTACAGTTAGATAAAGACTGCAAGCGTCGCGGCTCGCGAGGATCGATTCTCTCCGGCAAGGCTAACGTTGACCCGGAACCGCCTGCAACAACCATTCCGGCGCATCATTTGGCCAAGCTAAGCCTGGCAACAAACCCTGAATATGTAACTTGTCTCCAAGGCAAATAAATCAAGTTTACCTCTTTGTTATAGGACTCTGACGAAAGCAGTGCAAGTGATATTGGTGGTGGAAATTATGATGGTGAGCCCATTTCCCAATCCAACCGCCAACAACGAACCCTTTCGAATTCACTCTCACAACATCAGCACAACGGCGGTGGGAGTTATAAGGCGCGGCGCCGGCGACGACTACAACTGTTACACGACAATAAACAACAAGTTGTGGGGAACGCAAGCTGCTGTGTTAACAACAATACGCGGCGTCACACATTGTGCGCGCCTGCAGTCGGGTCTGATCGGCTGCCGTTAAATCCACTTCTGTCGACTGCGGCACAACAATTTTCGGTGTTTATTTTTTTTGGGTTTATTACAGCAAAGGCTGTTTACATGTTAGGGCTTTCCGGGGGTCGGGATTTTCTAATAACTTACTGTAGCGGCTAGACTTGTCATTTTATGCAATAAGCTCCAAGTATCCTTAACATAATTTTAAAATTTTTTGTATTAACATAATTCAAAAATAGGTCGATACACGGGCTTGGGCGAACGCGGCTGCAGCGGCGGCAGTGTTCGCTACGCAAATCCACCGCCAAAACCATCAGCAACAATTGCAAGAGTTCCATCGCCAACAACAACTCCAGCAGGCGGCACTCAATTTGGTTTCCTTGCACAGCTTCCCTTTGGATTATGCGCATATGATAAACGTCCCTAATCGTAAGTCATTGTTACCATGAGCCATTGAATTGTTTTTATTTATAACCTTTGTAGAGGAACGAAGAGCGTCGGCGAATGAAGCATTGCTTGGGTTGAACAATTATGCGCATTTGTTGGCCGCCTGCTCAACAATGGGCATTTCGACAATTGGCAATCCTGAAAGTAGCACTAAGCCGGGTGCGAAAGGAAAAAGCGCGTCGCCTTCAGTACAAAACATGAGTGTTGAAGAGGAGGGAGAGTCTTATTTGAGTCAGCATGGGTCGTCGAAGCGTAATACAGTATGATTGACAATTTTTTTATTTATTTTATGGAATAAAATTATGTGTTTTGTCTAGGTTCACGCCGGAATGCTACAGGGCCAGAGTGGTGTTTCGGCTAGCTCTTCCATTCAAAGGCATGCCAAGACACCATACTTCAAACAGAACTGCGTATTGTCGAATGTGATCACCGGCAATGGGAGTTGTGATGCAACTCAAAAGCGAGCGCCGCAGCAGTTGGGCGTCGACGAATTCGACGAACGTTGGTGGGCTCAACATTAGCGCGCAACAACAAGCCCAACTCGAGCATCTTTACCGACAGTCGATTGGTTCGCCAGGCAGTAGCAGTGGGTTTGGCGTTACCCATTCAGGGAGTATGGGCGGCGGCAATTTCCATCCAAGCGAATCTCTGTCTGGTATTCAACAAATTCAGATTGAATTTCAGAAGTTGTGCGCTTCGACGACGCCGAAAGAGTCGAAGGCTGCCGCCTCGCATTCTCCAGTTTTGCTGCCCTCAAGCACTTCATACAAGTATGGTTTTGGTATTCATTATTGTTCTAGATTTCAGTGGATGTGGTTTTTTTAGTGTGATAAATTCTAAATTGGATAGTCAAATTAAAGCTCCAATTATCAGTATTACGGATGAAAATAACCAAAGTTTGCTGTCGCCGTCCTACAATACCGTTTCTTTTTTACCGTCCTCTTTGGTAAAAAATGTTTTTGTCAAAGGCTGTAAGCTCATTTTTTAAATTACTTTTTATTTAAGCAGCAAAGTAACTCCAAAATTGGGTCTAGCTTTTCCAGCGGTTGTGATGGCTCTACCTCGGCCAGGTCGTCTTTCCAACAGCGACCGGCGACCGCCATCGGATTTTCGTCGGCGTCGTCGGGAAATATTAAAAACAGCGCAGTAGGCGGATCGACGCCGGAGTCACCACGTCAACAGCATTTATCGGGTTCTCTAAAAAGCAAAATCAAATTTATTTATGTTCCAGTTTCAATTATTGTGGCCTTGGAACGTCTTGAAAAGTATGTTAGCACAAAAACTACAGAGATTCGTTATGAAGCACAACCGACGATGTCCGAGGATGGCGTTGATAATGGTAAATAATTTCTTTGTATAGAGTAATTGGGATTATTAGCTAATAATAAAAGAACTAATGCGCGAAGCTGAGTGATTTCTAGTTTTATGCTGCCCACGCTTGAACAGCTAAACTGCAATGCATTGAGATGCTTATTTATAAATAAAACTCGGTCAGTTTTATTGTCATTTTTCAGATGCGATGAGGATTCGCGTGACGCCGGACGCCGGCAAGACGATCCTTGAGTTAACACTTTTTCGTATGGCACAATCACCTAACATTTCAAAAGCTATCTGTACTATGATTCATGGCGATGTTTCAGAGTATGAACAATTGAGAAACATATTGCTTTCACTTTTCAATGAAGTCTATTAATATTTAATTCTTTGTTTTGTTTTATTTCGTGTACAAAGTATAGTAATATTTCCTTATCAATCTATTTTAAAGTGAAAGAAAAAAAATTCGATTCATTTAGGGTATTAAAAACGAATTGCCAAATCATTTTATAATTTAGTTCTGAAAAAAAATAAATTTTAGTCTCATAAATTACTTGCTGTTGTGAATTCTCTTTTGTTGTCATTTTTGTTTTTCGAAATTTTTTCAGGTCAATCTTAGAAGTCGACCTTTTCTTTTTATTCTAAAAAAACACAAAAGTAACTGTAATCTATTTTTTTTCTATCACAAAATTTTGATAAAAATTGTAAAAAAGGGTTTTTAATAAAAAAAAATCAGTCTTTATGTTATTAAAAATATAAACAAAACATTATTAACGTAGAACTTAAAAATTTAAATAGAAAATTAATCAAATTGTGTTGCCACAAACCGAATGCGGCAATTCAGTTGTCTGCGGAGAATTTTCTTTATGAAGTGCATTTGTGGACTCTTCGTTTAAAATCTCTGTTATTAATTTATCACGACCACTTATATCCGGCGGTAGAACATCGAAGAAAATGCGTAAATGATTGTCACATATAACAGAAGTGATAAACGCAGAATAAAGCGTCTCATGCAGGAAAATTTTGCGGACCTGGTTATTATGATCCTAAAAAAAAATTTGATGTTTCTCTAACCCGGTCAAATGATGGTTTCTGGTCGGGAAGACATTTCACCTTTTACGTCCCCTGAATTCGTATATAAAAAAATCATAAAAACAATAACAAGAAGCACAGACCTAATAATGTAGAAAAATAAACTAACCAAAATGTAGAAATACTCGGGGCGGTGCACACCCGGTTCATCGCCGCTCGGAAATTCAACATCCACAGAATTGGATTGGCTTCCACGTTTATCTTCGGAGCAAGCGGAATTCGGTGTCGAATCAACTGACCGCGATTTAGTATTTCCAGTCGTTTTAAGGTATTCGGCGAAATGTTCCACTAAACGATCAATCTTTGCATTAATTGAAGAAGAAACAAAGGCTTACTTGTGACGTCAGGTGATGCTTTCAGGTACCGGGATGCGCCGTAAATCGACGCTAAGAGCTTAGAGCTTGTACTAAAACGATTACAAAGAGATTTAGATGGAATTAATTCGACCTCTATTTCTTCTCCTTTACGCCGCATGTCTTCTATCTAAAATTTTTCATTGTTCGAAATGTTACCCGCAAAATATTTTTACACTTACAAATTGTAAAGCCAAAATGGCAAATATTAATTATAAATTTTACCCTAATATCTATGGAAGTTCGACCAGAATACACATCTTCAATATTCTCATCCACCAATGGTGAGGAACAACTTTGGTTTTCGGTTAGCCATTTATGCATTTTATCACTAAACAGTTTGAAATAAAAATCGCTAATAAAAATAAACAAATCAAAAATAGGCGTAAAAAAATAAAAACCAACTTTAATGTGCAAGTTGATGAAGGCGGCTTAACGCTACTTGACTTTTGGTGTGATTGTTTCTTATTTGGTTGTGCAAAAACAGCTTCAGCCATTGAAACGGAAGACGTGGTCGACGCCGTCTTATCGTCTGAACCAGCCAAACTTGCAGTTTCTGAACTTTCACTCAACTCGCTGGAGTCGCTGCCCATTGCTAAAGCATTAAAAAAATATCTTATTGCGTTTAATTTCATGATTCAACAACCGGTGGTTTAAAGATTTATTATCTTAACCACAATATCTATAAATTTAACCTATGGCCCTAAACTAAATAATCATAATATGCTTATTAGAAAACCTATAGGAATAATTTATCAGCAGTGCATCCACAATAGCATTTAAAATAAAAATACAAGAGACGAAAATCGGAAAAAATAAAAAACATTATGTTTTCCTATTATAAGTTTTGCCTCCGTTCAAAAAAATTTTTACTTCCACTGTGGTAACATTAATAGAAAAATAATTATCAACATAACAAGGAGCATAACCACATGCTAAATATTGACCCTCTTAGAACAATTAAATTTTAACTTCAAAATTGGAAGATGCCCGCCGTTTGTAATAGTCTAAGCTGATTAAACCGCTCAATCAAAAAAATGTTCGACGTAACCATAGCTCAAGAAAAAATTCAAAATTATGAGAAGTAATTTCTTCAATTTCAAGGATATACGAGAAAAAGTTGCAAAATTAAAAAAGTTTAACAGAAATTTTTTTTACATGATTACAGTAAACAACATTTACCGTATTATGTATAAAAATGATGAAAAAAATTGTCCCATTTTGCTCATCACTGTTTTTGAAGTTTGCCTGCTTACCCCAACTTAAAAATGTCTTCAAACTCTAATTGATAATGCATAATGTACTGGCCAAGGATAATCAACATATTAAACAAGCTCGGCACACATACAACGTGCGTTAATAAGAAAAATCAAGAATGAAAAAAGCAAATAACAAATAAGGATCACCAGCATCTGACGCATCCGAAGCTTCACTTGTTGAAGACGCATTGTTTTCTGACTGATTCATCGCAATTGTCCGGCCATTGGTCACAGCAGCCGCCGGTGCGCTATCCGCCGTTTCCCCATCTTCATCGTAATTCTCATTTATATGGCTTGAAGAGGAAGACTTAACGCTGTGTTGGTTAGTCAAAGTAGCGGCGGCAGACTCAATTTTTGATGGGCGCCGCTTTTTTTCTACAGCAAAATTAGTTTCTGGTTATATTTCGCATTTACTCGCTATTCAAAATCAATACTTTCGTAATCATAAGATCCTTGAACACGCATTCTACGATTAGCGGCTTGCGCTTTCATACCCGCTTCAATACTCTTTTGCAATGCTTTAACATTGCTTTGCTCCTGAAATAGTTTTAATGCCGCTTCCTGCATTTTCTCATATTGCCGGCGGTCGGGCCAGATCTAAAACACAAAATTGTCCGATTAAAATTCTGATATGTAAGCTAACCTTGCTAATCAAGCAATCAAAGTTGGGGTCGGGCCGCAAAGACCGTTTGGAGACAATTTTTTTACGGCAAGTGGGACACTCTTTGTTGCCCCGCATCAATGCAGTAGTAATGCATTCAGAACAAAACCGATGCAAACATTCCTAAATATAATCAAAAAAAATGAAGACAAAAGCAGCATATGACAACTGAGTCGAATTTCGACAAATTTGCAATAAAGTTTCATTTAATTAATCAAAAATACTTTTGTCGTCATGGTACTCGTCAACACATACCAAGCAAATAGGACAACAGAGTTCCGTGGAAAGTGTTCTTGCGCTCATTTTGATCTTTGTCACATCCGTAATTGCTTTATGAGGCTTGCGAATTTGGTCATACTCTGACAAATCCAAAGTTTTCCCACCTGTTATGGTGTCTGTTGTTGAGGGTCCCGGCAAGCCATTGTTCATATT